>CM077293.1:3142284-3167284 GCA_039654925.1 Anguilla pacifica
CTCTCCAAGCATCCACACCACTAGGGGGCGCCACTAAGTTTTTACCACAGTCCCATCACCTCTGTCTGGGCTAATAACTCTGAATTGTCCAGGCCTGAGAAACATCACTACTTGCACAGCGGACTCAAGTTTCCATTTCTACCGCTGCATACTGTACATTGTGTTCTGTTCTTTGGAATTAACACTCATTTACAGACCCAACAACTCACTAGACCGACGAATGAATCACATCGTTTGTCCGCTTGCCGTACCGCAGCTTAAAGAATCCCAAGGCTACCCAACACGAAATCCCATTACCAGTTTCCTGGTGATGTCATCGCGACATTATTCACTACCTTTTTTTTTATTTTTTATTTTTTTTACAGGAAATTCATCATCAACTCCACTCGTGGTTCATTCCGAACCGGAGAAGGTAAATTACTAAGGAGCTTGTGAAGTAACTGAGAGAGAGAGAGAGCCTTTTATTCACTCAGAGACGGATAACGTTTAGAGTCAAGAGCAGTTTTATCTTCCGGCGTTTCAGAGATTCCACAGGGGGCACATTAATCGGAGTAGGAATAGGATTCGATGGGAATTTATTTCATAAGTTTGTCAGAATGGCAAATAAATATCACAGATACTGACTCCACTTCACAATGACAACACAGTGAGGCTGAAGACATGGTGGCTACACGGGCTGCCTTCGTGTTCGAAAATCCGGCTTTTTTTAAAAGACAATCCTGTCCTTTCACTCTCGAGGGGAAAGACAGGATTAGACCCCTGGACAAAGAAAAGCAGAAATTTATTCCATAACTTCTGTCTTGTGATCCTGAGGCCCAGCTAACGGCCAAGTTGCCAAGCAACCACAGCGACCGTTAGGTTTCAAAACCCCCCCCGACCCAGTAGCCAATCCGCTGGCACGCCCTCACGCGAGGTCAGGCCCCATTGGCTCTGACACATCTGGTCCAGCAAAATGATTGGCTGTTGGCTCGCTGCCAGTACCCCCTGCCCTTGTAGCCGTTTAAAAAAAGGGGGGAAAAAGAAAAACAGAATAACTGTGTTTGTGGCCCCCGTTACGGGAAGGCAACGGCAGAGCAAGTAAAACACACCTTCCTCTGGCCTCCCGCCAAATCACACGCCTCAGAAAAACCGTTAGAGAGCAGCGGCCAACAGAGAGGCCGAACAGAGGCAGCGCCACACTGACCTCCCTGCAGCGCAGAGACACGCACGCACACACACACACACGCACACACGCACATGCACACGCGCACGCACACACACACGCACATGCACACACACGCGCACACACACACACGCACACACACGCACACACACGCGCACGCACACACACGCACACACCACAAGCGCAAACAAACAAACACACACACTGAGAACGCGCACACACACACACACACACACACACACGCACATGCACACACACGCACACACACACGCACATGCACACGCGCACGCACACACACGCGCACGCACACACACGCACACACCACAAGCGCAAACAAACAAACACACACACTGAGACCGCGCACACACACACACACACCACAAGCGCAAACAAACAAACACACACACTGAGAACGCGCGTGCGCACACACACACACTCTTTCCTGAGAGCAGTTGGTCGCTCACAGAGAGGCCTCTGTGCAAGGCACCGTTCCGCCTGTAAATCCACCGGGGGGGCGAGGAGGAGGAGGAAGAGGAGGAGGAGGAGGGAGTAACGGACGGAAAATGCAGGAACACCAGAGGCCAGAGTCCAGGGGTGTGAGAACACCTACACCACCCTGCTCTCTCTCTCTCTCTCTCTCTCTGTCTCTCTCTGTCTCTCTCTCTCTCTCTCCCCTCTCCATGTGCCAATCAGCTCCGCTGCCAACGCCTTTCAAACCAAAACACTGCGGGGGCCCCACCAACGGTCATAACGGACACTTACCCAGAGAGAGAGAGATTTACACATCACATTACACAAGCTAACATGCGCACACGCGCACGCACGCACACGTGCACACGCACACATGCACATGCACACGCACACTCACACTCACGCTCACGCTCACACAAAGTTGTATTCTGTTAATATGTTCATTTGTTTGTTGTACTTATGCTTTGGCAATATGTATCTACATACGTCATGCCAATAAAGCTCATTTGAATTTGAACTGAGAAAGAGAGAGAGAGAGAGAGTGATAGAGACAGAGAAATAGAGAAGTTAGATAGTGTGTGTGACAGAGAGAGAGATGGAGAACGAGAGCGAGAGAAAGAGAGAGAAAGCAACACAGAGAGAGCTGGAGAGCGAGGGACAATGTGACAGAGAGATACAGAGAGATAGAGTTTGAGAGATAAAGAGAGAGAGAGATAAAGAGAGAGGGAGAGGGAGAGAGAGAGGGAGGATGGGCAGTTGGAGGGAGTTCAGTTAACGCCAAGCTGTGCCTCAGCATACTCGATTCTGTGCTGAGACTCTCCCAGACACAGTCAGGTCAGCCAGTACACTCACTTCCTACACCCACAGTGCCCTCTGACTGCCACTTCCCTTCACATCTGTTATAATATAAACCAGCCCAATAAGGCCTACTGGGCTGCTTTTTACAATATGACCTGGGGGGGGGGGGCCTCACCCTGAAACCCAATCTACTGAAACAGGCAGTTTAAAGTGCGCAGCGTTTCGCCGTGTGCGTGTGATGTCATGTGGGACTCCGCCCTCCTGCAGCGCGGCCGGACCGTTGTGATTGGCCGCTGCACACCGCCGGGGCCCACACGCGGGACACGCTGCACGCCGCCGCCATCTTCCCCCCCACCCTTCCAGAACAAACGCGCCGCTCGGGAGACCGCCGCGGCTTGAAATCTGCTTTTAATGCGTAGCGTAAGCGGAGGTTCGACGCCACCGTCCCGTATGATTTCATAACAGGACCGCAGGAGAAACCGCTAAGGGAAACCTAAACCCCCACGGGCGTCCCGCGGGGAGGCGTTTTGGGGGGGGGGGGGGGGTACACGTGGCCCTGTGGCGGAGGACGTGTCACTGTGAGCCCCGGTTTTCCTGGAGGGGAACGGGGGGCCAGCCACTCTGTCTAGCAGGGCCAGGGGGAAAAATACTGCACGAAAGGCGAAGGGCCGCCATCAATCTCCGCCAATTACAGAGTAATTCCATCCCGCACGGGCTGGGGGGGGGGGGGGTAATGCCAAACAGCTGGGGCGCCTGCTGCTCAGCACCCCCCTATCCCGGGACGGCCCAAAGCAATACCTCTATCCTGGGACGACCCAGATCAGTACCCCTTTTCCAGGAAAGCCCAAATCAGCAGACCCTGTCCCGGGACGGCCCAGATCAGCACCCCTATCCCGGGAAAGCCCAGATCAGCAGTCCCTGTCCCAGAACAGCCCAGATCAGCACCCCTATCCCAGGAAAAGCCCAGATCAGCAGTCCCTATCCTGGGCAGGCCCAGACAGCCGTCTGCACTGCAGGAAAACTGCTGTCACTGCAAATAAATAAACAAATAAATAAAATTCCCAGATGGCACCATATTCCCTTTGATGAGCGGGTTTTTTGGAATGTCCTTTCAAAAGTCTAAGTCAGTGTTCCAGAACCCCACTCCCTTCAGTTCCCAGCAGTGATTGTGACATCATGATTAGAACATTCAGTCAAGAACATTCTAATCACATATTTGTGACCTCACACCCACGGCATTTGCTGTTGACAAAGTACCAAAGTTACAAATTCAGCTCTTTATCAGAATTATTATCCAGCCATTTTTCCCCCCATGCATCAAGAATAAACTCGAAAGAGTGTCCCCGTTTAGTGACATCATCAGTCTGAGACTCTCTGTGCCTTGGCACAAACAGCCAGCCCCGGAGGCCCCAGGTTTATGGAGCTCCTGGACTTTGAACGCCAGCTCTTCGGACCCTTTCAGCGAACGTGCCGCTCGCACACACGGACTCTCCCTCGCGCACCGCGGCGAAGCTCAGCGGGGCTACATCAGAACCGCAGTTAGAATTACCCAGAGTGCTCTGGGACCAGCCGTTAAACTGCAGGCAGAACGTGATTGGTCTGGACAGGAGCGAAGGAAAGATTTAAGACGCGAGTGCGAGAGGAAGCCATTTATAGTCATCCTGCTTCAGCCTCACGTGGGCTTAAATTTCACTCGAGCATAATCGCGGATGACAACGTTATTTAAACTTCCAAAGTAAATAGTTTATAGAGTTTATTCTAACAAAAGATATGTACATTTAGGCAATCTGGCATGTTATTGACACATATATTTTCAAGAGTTATGAAGGATCTATGATTTATGTAAAGTCTGAGTATTTAATTATAAATAAGCACAGATCTATAAATCATATAAAAACAGGTACCCAGGCACCCCAGTCCCAAAGACCCTTCCGTTACCCCTGGCACCATATCTCTCCATGTTAAACGAACATAATTTCTGCAAGAAATAAGCATATTCCAAAACACAGATATCAGTGTATTTATGATAATCCACAGCCTGTCCTTATACACAAGCCAAGATGAGCACAGTGCATTCACTGGCAGACAGTCTTCCACTTGACCTTTGCTACTTGGCAGATATGACAGTGTGCACTTGTGTTTGTACACACAGACAGACACACACACACACACACACACATGCTTAGTCACATCTACGGTAGGCTTTGTACAGAGTGTTACACTGACAGCGTTCCACCCTTCCTGTTGGAACCCAGTACTACCCTTGACTACGGATCGGGACCCAAAATGGGTCGCGGGAGAGCATGAGGGTGGGGGGTCCCAGAATGAGTCTGTAGTACACCAGGCTGTGTTCGTATGTGTATCTGAGTTCCTGAAAGGTACCAAATTCCTTATTTGGGCCGCAATATTTTAAAAAGTATTCCTAATTTCGGTCCAGCTCCTAAATCATTTAAGAAGCAGTGCCCTAACCAAATACGCCCAGCTCCTTTCCTTCAGAAGGGGGCTGAGGAGCTGAAGTTTCCGAGCGTCTCCGCTCAAATCAAACGCACCATAAAGTGGGGGGGGGGGGGCAGCGTGGGAAGATGGCTGTTCCGTCTGGGACAGAAAGGCCTGGAACACCACGAATTTCCCTGGGACCCAAGGTAGAGACCAGCTGGGCCGGCTGGCTGGCGGTGAGGGGGGGGGGGGATGGGGGTGGGGGGGCTGGCTCTGAATCCCGGGTCCAGCCCGGCTAAAATTAGGCAAATACGGGCCGGTTCTGCTCGGGCACCTGAAGCACAGCGGCCTTAATGATCCCGGGTCCCGGTCCAGAGGCAGCCGTCCGTCTGTCTGTCTGTCAGTGTCCTGTCTGTCAGAGTCCCGCTGTAGTCTGTACTCAGAGTACTCAGTCCAGCCTAAACCGCCAGCCTGAGCTCTCGTGTGTCTGTCACAGATACACTGAGTTCTGTTCTTTTGTTGTTGTATTTTTGTCTGGGTCACGTCCCCTCCTCCGCCACGGCAACAGTAACGAGCAGGGAGAGAGAGCCTCGGGCCCGGACCCACAGCACAGGCAGGACACCGCAGCCGTAAATCACCTGTCGTCTACCGCCGATCAGAGCTGGTGAGTAACGTCCGTCTCCCTTCAGCCGTACAACAGGAAACGCCAGCGCGTGCTCACACACCAGACGGCAGCGGGGTGACATCACGGCTCTCGACCTCACCGGCGGGAAAGACGTTTCGCTGCTGACTACCACCCCTGAGTCACACGACTTCCACAGCACGCCGCGTACTCACTTTAACGCTAGCAAAAACACCGCTAGCGTTAGCAAAAACACCGCTAGCGCTAGCAAAAACACCGCGACACGCCGGCCCACAATGCACTGCGGCTGAGCTCAACAGGCCCCAGGCTTCTTCACCCCCCGAGGTGCTGGCACTCCGCCACGCCCCCCACCCCCCCCCGCCCTGCCCCTTTCCCACCCCAAACACCTGTTCCTCCCCTGGGGCCTGGGAACAAGCGTGTTTTCAGAAATGGGCGTGGCCCCTCACGTACCCGCACCCCGGGAACCGTTAGATGGAACGCGGCGTGTCGCCGTGGGAAACGGCGACCGCTCTCATCCCGCCGCCGATGGTGCCTGCGGAACGGCCCGAACGGGGGCGGACCCAAGAACTCGATTAGGGGACGCGGGGAACGAGTGCTCTGATGGCGAAGGGAAGGGGCGGGGCGTGGCGAGGGTCCTGAGTGACAGCCAGGAAGTGTGCCTCAGACACACGGGGCGGCCTCACAGGAAGGGAGAGGGGGCCGACTGTCAACACGGGGTGGGTGGGGGGTCAGGGGACCGGGGGTTGGGGGGGGTGGGGGTTGGGGGGGGGGGGGGTCAAAGTACAGCCAGGCACTGAACCGCATCAGCGACTCGACCCCTCCCTGTCAGGCTCAAACTGCCTTTTCCCTTATAAGGCTGGGAGGCTCTCCCCAGACCGACAGGAGTTCAGATAAACAGACGACCGGGAGGAAGACGGGATGACAGGGGGAGAAGGGGTGAGGGAGAGAGATAGCAAAGAAAAAGGAAGGGTGACCACAGGGAGAAATCCATGGAGAAGGAAAGAGTGCGTGGTGAGAATGAGATAAAGGGAGGGAAAGACATGGAGAGAGAAAAGGAGAGGAGAGATGCGGTCACGTCGCATTTGCGTTTGCTCTCCATCACTACCTCCACCAGCCAATCACAGCAACTCGAGTGAACGAGTACAACGAGCCTGTTAGGCACTAAATGTACCATAGAGTACAATGTGCACGTTAAGTACTTTTTCTGCCACAGAGTACAATGTGGCGGTTAAGTACTAGATGTACCACAGAGTACAATGTGGCGGTTAAGTACTAGGTGTACCATAGAGTACAATGTGGCAGTTAAGTACTAGATGTACCATAGAGTACAATGTGGCAGTTAAGTACTAGATGTACCATAGAGTACAATGTGCCTGTTAATAACTAGAAGTACCATAGAGTACAACGTGGCTGTTAAACACTACACCCTGGCTTATATGTTATGGGGAAGCGCAGCCAAGCGGAGTCCGAGGGGAAGTTGGCGATGATCCAGTCGGCGGGAGCAGACACACAGAGAGGACGCGAGGGCACGCGACCCCCCCCCAAACCCCCCCGTCCCCCTCCCTTCCCCTCCCAGACTCCAGCGAGCAGAGACAGACACTGAGAGAGCACGGCATGCTGGGAAACACAGAGCGCACAGTCAAAACCGAAAACTAAAACTGGGTCACAGGGGGCGGAGGAGCAAATGAGGTCAGTCATCCAAATCCACCCCGAAAAAAAAATAAAACAGGGTCAGTGGGGCAATTATAAATGAATAGTACCCGGATCTGCCCTGCTAAAGTGTAATCCCTAGCACGAGGCTAATACGAGCTACAGGCTGCTCTTAACGAACGCGCTAAAACGCTAAAGCATTATGCACACGCATTAATTCAGAAGCGTGTGCATGCACGCACAGCACAGCTAACAGCTAACGCTAAAGGAATGCAGCAGCAAAAACGGGAGAAGCCGTTTAACCCTCAAAGCTATTCAGAAGTCGGGTCCAAAATTTGGGAACTGCTGTGAGGATGAAAACAGCCCTTCCCCCTTCGGTGTGGAAGTTTTAGGCCTGTATGGTGGTCCTGTTCTTTCACCCCTCACAGGCGTGTTTGGACGGGCTCGCCGCTGGCTAGGATCGACGAGCGAGATCACAATATGATGAAAGATTTTGGGATTTTAAAAAAAAACTTTAATTTCAATTCTGGGCGACGGCCCCACGTTTACAGCAAAGCCGGCAGGACAAACTTTTTTGGATTTTGATCTCGTGATGCTAAGCCGATGAGTTTCATCTGCAAATCTGCCCCGGTTCTGGACCCAAACGCAGGGCTCAGCAGTTCCCAGAACTCCCTGGCTGTGGAGAGGCTTTGGGCCTGCGAGGTGGGTCAGCAGCACCCTCTCAAGCGTCGGTTTTGGCCCGTCCCGCCGGACCCCGGATGTTCCCCCGAGGAGCCAGTACAGGCAGGGACGCATTTCCACACTCCGACAGGGACACGCCGTTCTGTGTAATCACCCCCCCCCCGCTCAAGCTCTTCCACTCTTTCTCAAGCTCTTTCTCACCCCCCCCTCCCAAAATCATCTCTCCTTTTACTCTCGCTCTCCTCTTTTCGTCTTCCTCTAGCAGAAACATGTGTGTCATCTATCATTCCAGAGCTTTATATCCTCAAATAAAATAAAATGACTTTTCCTTCCTCTGTCAGAAACACATTTTGCTCTTGTTCTCCTCCTTATCCATCCAACAATCTTCTCTCTCTCTCTCTCTCCCCCCTACCTCTCTCTCTCTCTCTCTCCAGAAATACTGGATCACATTCCTGTCTTCCTCTCCTCCGTCACTCCTGTTGTTTTTCCCTCTCACACTCTCCCTCTGCAGTTTTTGCTTCAGATTTGATAAGATCACTTAAAATGACGCAGTGTCCCAGGTAAGACGAAAAAAAGGGTACACCTGCGCACCGTGCGATACGCTGCAGAGATATACCGTCGGTCCGTTGCCATGGCGAAAGTGCGGACAAGGCGGCCTCATTAAAAAAAAAAACAAACAAGCAGAACACACAACAAGAAAACACCGGAGCCGAACAGAGCGGTAGATTGCGCTAGCCCGCTAGCTCGGCTAGCCTCGGCTCGCGTACGGACCGCGCCTCCCGAGATTAACCGAGTCTGAGTCACGCGTCTGTAAATCCGTCTGCTGACTGGCGTCCGTTTGAAGCCCGGGGGGGGTCGTGACGCGCACGGAGGCACCTGAGGCAGCTTAAAGGAGGAGCGCGAAAGTGCGAAAGTTCGACCCCAAAACTCCGGACAAGACCGGACAACTCCCACTCACCTGGGGCGGCCTAGGACTCCCAAAAATGTCCCCACGTACATAACACGTACATAAGGTAATATGACAGGTGTAAGCACACAGACGTTAAACAGACTAAAGCGTGTCCTTTCCGTTGTTTATTGTATACATAAAACACCTAAAAGTTTATTTTAAGATACAAAAAGTCATTCTGGGACAGACATGGGAAGTGTTTCGCCCTCTTGCTCCAGAAGGAAACAAGCGTCAGAGGGTCTCGGAACATTCTCGAATCAGAACAACCTGTTCGGCTGATTCAGCACTCCTGACGTTCAGTAACTTCATGTTTCTCTCTCTCTCTCTCTCTCTCTCTCTCTCTCTCTCTCTCTCTCTCCCCACTCCTCTCTGCCCTTCACGGCCCTCAGGACAGGGAGCACGGACAAACAGAGACGGTCGTTCACGCTGTTGGGCTGTGCATGGGGTTTTTTTTCGAGGAAAAGGCAATAGAGAAGAAAATTGAAGATAAAGTAAACATTCACAGGAAGTGGAGAGGAAATGTGGCTCCCGGGGGGGGGGGGGGGGCACGCTTTACGCTTTATCTCAAACTGATATTGCAGAAGATTTATTTACTTTTTTTTTGGGGGGGGGGGGGGGGGGGGGGATATTAAAAGGTCTCAGTGTTTGACCAGCGATGAGCTTCTTGGCAGGGAGCGGGTTTCCAATGTTGTGAGGAGGTGCTGCCAAAAAACACTCTGACCCCCAAACCAGCGGGACAAACAAGCGCGTTACGCTGCCCAAACTTTCGCTTCCTTCCACAGCGTGCTGTCCTCCAGGTTCCCCTATGAACTCAATGCCCTGTGATTACCACACACACCCGCCCCCCCCCCCACGCCCCACCCTCCCCCCAGTCACACACCTGCTCCCACCCCACGCCCCACCCTCCCCCCAGTCACACACCTGTCCCCCCCCACGCCCCACCCTCCCCCCAGTCACACACTGCCGCAGGTGCAATCTCACGCATCATGAGTCAACAGGAAGTCCCACCTGGGCACATTACCCAGAAACCCCCGCGATCAGACGGCAGTTAATCATCCTCTTCCGAGGAGCTGCAGGGTTGAGCATCAGCGACAGATGGGAAAGGAAAAAGAGAGAAGAGGAGAAAGAAAGAGAGAGAGGAGAGGAGTGGCGATAAGGGGGATAGAGGGAGTGAGAGGATGGAGGGATGGACGGAGAGGCAAGGAAAGCAGAGGGAGCGGGTAGAGACTGAGGGAAAGCTAATGCCAAATTAAATTTTCTCGGGGGGAATAGGGGGGAAGGTTGTGGGATAAAAGGGCCTTCACTGAGGCTGAACTCACAGGCCTGTCACAGCCAATCAGGAGGCAGGAAGGAGCCCAGTGTGGAGGCAGCCAATCACACACATAAGCAGAATAAATACCCCCTGCTAATGGCTCCTCTGGGTATCGGCCGCACCTGCTCAGCGAATTTTCCAGCAGATATTTGGGCAGACGGACGGCGGAAAATAGTTTTTCCCTCCGTCTGCGACCGCGAAAAAATAGTGAGCTCATCCTGGAGCTCGGCTCCCGCCCCCTGCGCCACGACCCGTTCCTCGAGCCCGAGCGAGGGGGGCGGGGGGGGGCCGGGGGGGGGGGGGGGGGGGGCGGTTGGGGGGGGTTTAAGGAGGGCCGAAAAACACCTCAAATCCCTTTTCCAGAACCTTCTCTCAGCTGTTCTGGCGGCGGCCTGCCGCTTCAGGACCAGCCGCGGCTTTGGCAGCACGATCTCTATGCCGTCTTGCCGTCGACTCAGCCGAAAAGTCAGGAATCCGTCCATCGTTCTATCCTTCTCCTCTCGCTCCTTCCTCTCCCTCCTGCCCGTTTCCAAGCGGCGGCGTTGCTGACCGTCCTCGGGCGGGAGGACGCGATACACGGGGACGCGACGCGGCCAGGACACGCCCAGTTTTTCCACAGAGAGAGAGAGAGAGAGAGAGAGAGATACAGCTCGCAGAGACCGCAACATCATTTCAGTAGACTTCCCAACAAGCTTCAGTGGAGTGGGGCTCCTTACTTAACTGCGTACAGCCAAAAGCTACTTCACGCAAAGCAGCCACGGCTGTTCTGTCAGGTGCACGGCCAGAGGACAAAGCCAGATGTGTGTCGCGCCCCGAGCTTGGGAGTAACGGCACACACAAACACACCCGGGGCCAATTCCACGAAAAAGAGCGTTTCTTTAGAGGTGCAAACATAGGGAAATTTGTCTTGAGACGGTGCCAGCTAACCGAGCAAGATTTTTTTAAATATTGTAAAAAAAAAATTTTAAAAAAGAAAAGGAAAAAACCTCCACAAAATTTTTAAACGGGACAGCTTTTCACAGAAACACAAAAAGGTCTTGCAGTGAATTATGAGCAGTCGACACAAATAAGCACAAGACTGAAAATGTCTCGTTGTTCATTTAAAGTAGCCAGTTGTTTTTCTGAAAATGTATTCAAAATGACATATTTATTTGTTATTTTTCTTTTCACCACATAAATTCAATGGACTAAAAAAAGGACCTAAAGGTCACACAGAGAAGGACAAAAAACATTTTGACTAAACACACACAATAGCTGCACATAAAAAATATTTACTGCCCTGTTCCGCGAACATATTTAAATATGCATCTACCCCTACGCTTTGTGGCCATACACAACACAATGGATTCAAAGCTAGCATTCTGGGTGGTCTATAAATATGCCTCGTAGCAAATGGCGTGGCATTTATTTGTACTGAACTGAAGGGCAATAGCAAAAATGAGACATGGTTTTATTATTCAGTCAGAAAGTCAGTGTTTCCCGTCCTAGGAAAACAAACACGGCTCGGCCCTTATCTCCCTGGTCTCGCTCCACTGCACACAGAGGCATGCAGATCGCTGCTAAGGTCTGGGCAGGGCAGCTGTCAGTCAGGGTCACATGGTCCACGCCAGACCACGCCCACCCCTATAGACCTGAGGACCAGTGGGGCGGGGGGAGAGAGAGAGAGAGAGAGAGAGAGAGGGGGGGGAGAGAAGGAGAGAGGGGCAGAGAGAGGGAGGGGGGGGAGAAGGAGATAGAGAGAGGGGGAGAAGGAGAAAGAAAGAGAGAGAGAGAGAGGGGGGAGAAGGAGAGGGAGAGAGAGAGAGGGGAGAGAGGGAAGAGAAGGAGAGAGGGGGGAGAAGGAGAAGGAGAGAGAGAGGGGGGAGAGAGGGAGGAGAAGGAGAGAGAGGGGGGAGAAGGAGAGAGGGAGAGAGAGATAGAGAGATAGAGAGAGAGGGAGAGGGGGAGAGGGGGGAGAAGGAGAAGGAGAAGGAGAGAGAGAGAGAGAGGGGGGAGAGGGAGGAGAAGGAGAGAGAGGGGGGAGAAGGAGAGAGGGAGAGAGAGAGAGGGAGAGGGGGGAGAAGGATAGAGAGAGAGAGAGAGAGAGAGAGAGACAGTAAAGATAAATCACGCTGTGTGCATCGGTGTCCTGCTCGGATCGCTTCCACCTCAAAAGACGCTGAGTAAGACACCGAAGTCCGGCTCAGCTGACGGGGAAACGGTCAGAGAGCCTCGTCCTGCAGGCGGGAGGACCGCAGAGCAAACGCACATGAACCCGTTTCACAAACGCTCTCGGCACGGGGCAGGTACGCCGTTTTTGTCTTTTTGTCGATAAGACACACGGCAGGTATGAGAGGGCGGTGGCTTCGAGACTGACAGGACCTCTGGCGGCCCGCGCACCGCAAAACAGAAAGAGAAAACGGTTTTAGAATCGCCACCTCATCGAAAACTAAATTTAAAAAAAGAGAGGGCTTCAGAACTGCACGCGTCTCTTGCCCCAAGCTCAGGTGAACTTTCTGAGTCCAAACTTCAGGGGGCTGGACTTCTGCTCCCCACAGGAACGTGTCGGCGTTATCAGCCAAGCGTACAGCGGGCCACACCCCCTCCCAAAAAAAATGTAAACAACAGATCAAAGGGGGATCAAAGAGCGCTAAGCGCTAACCGTGCACGAGTCTCAGACACGTCTGCTATCACGAAACGGGCTGTAGCGCACCTCACCCTCCCGGGCCTCGGCCGAGACCGACGCTGATTATTAAGGAGTCAGCTTGCGTCCCTCGGGAGTTACACAGGGGTGCAGCGCTGCAGTCCCAGGGCGGGTCTGTGTGCTAATTAGGGTTTTTGGGAGCATTTAGCCTGTGTGGGTGTGAGCGATGCAGGTGGATGGTGGTTAAGGGGGGGGGGGGGGGGGGGGGGGTTAGGCGGTACTCCACCCCTCCTGATGGGGCAGGGCAGACACTCTCTGACCCATGGGGTTAGGGGTCAGGTTTAGGGTTAGCTCCAAGCCGTCCCGCCCTGCCTCGTTCAGCTCCGCTCCACCCCCGGGGGGGGGGGGGGGGGGGGGGGGGGGGGCCTGTGGAGGCTTGTTCAGAGCTCACCTGTGGAATGCACTTCGTCACAACCTGAGAACCGTCACACAAAAAAACACCGCGGGTGGTGTGTGGGGGGGAGGGGGTGGGGGGGGGGAGCATGGGAGCGTTCCGTCCGCGAGGCGGGCTGGACCGCAGAGTTCACCTGGAACGCCTTTTTCGGGCGAGGCAGGGGGGCAGCCCCGGGGGCCATGGGGGACCTGCTGCAGCTAGCCAGCGGGGTCAGGGGTCAATACTGGGTCACCTCAGCCAACAGATTCATTTAAAAACAAATTAAAACACGCACACACACACACACACACACACTTAAGACCACTGTAGGAATATTCCATGTTGTTAACTGATTTTCTATTCATTTACTGAATTGGCAGTAGTAGAACGGAATTCACCCCCCAAAGCCCTGCTGGACAGCTTCGACCAGACAGTCGGTTCCCTCACAAAGTTTTCCCTCTTCCCAAGGTCTCTCTCTCTCTCTCTCTCTCTCTCTCTCTCTAAAGAGAGGGCAAAGAGGGTAAAGAGAGGGAGAGAAGGCTTTTTTTCAGAGCGTGTCTCCTTCCATCTAAACCCAGCCACTCCTAATTCAAACTTGCTTAATGATAAGGACGTCGAACACAAAACAAACCAGCCTATGCTTACATAACGCAGGAACAATAAGCCCAGATTAGAGTTGTGCAACTCTGATTAATTCTCAACATTGTTTTTTTTAAAAATGTTTTTTATTTTGTTCCAGAAGAGAGGATTGACATTTAAAAACTGAAGCCATTGGGAGATCCGCCAAAGGGAAAAGGCAAGAGGGGAACGACAGAGCAAAGCTCCAAAATAAACCTCTTACTTTTCGTGACCTTTGACCTCCTGGGTCCCATCCACGCAGAACGGTCTGGCCAAGATGGTCGTTAAAGCCTCGGCTCCAGGGTCGTTAAGATTTCTCTCGGACCGACCCAACAAAAGCAGTTTGACCCAACGAGAGCAGCTGCTCTATTTTTAACAAGCGAGACTCTTAAGGGAGACGGATCGAGGGGGGGGGGGGGGGGGGAGGTGGGTCAAGCAGCCAATCGCAGCGGAGGAGACATCGGCTCGCAAACCCGGCCTGGAAAGACGGCCTCAAAGCCACGGAGAGCCGTTTGAGGGCAATGCGCAGCGAAGCAGAGTCAAGTGCACTCCACACACGTAAAACAGGGCGTCGCCAATAGAGCCCCAACACACAGCATCACTGTACCAGTCCCAGAAGGAGAAGAGGCACCAGCTGTATGCATACGGGTGTGTGTGCATGCGAGTGTGTGCAGTGTGTGTGTGTGTATTGCAGGTCTGCGTGCGTCTGTGTGTATGCAGTGTGTGTGTGTGTGTGTGTGTGTGTGTATCTCTGTGCAGATTACATGCCTAAGGCTAATGAACTGGCTTCAGAAAGATTAGGATGATGGAAACAGACAAAGCCAGCTCTATGGGCAGCAGCTTACACTCTCTCACCTGTGTGTGTCTGCAGCCAGAGTCCCGTCACACAGCAGGGAAAAGGTCCCCACAAAGCCAAAGAGCTGTCAGCCACTGTGTACCTACAAGCAGGTGCGACTGCGTACCTGCACAGGTGTGAGAGGGGCCAGCTGGGCCAGCCGAAATGAAGGGGGGGGGGGGGGGGGGTGACCACACCCGCCAATAAACCGCAGACTACAGTATCAGCAGAGACGTTTCGGGGGAGGGAAGAAAAAAAAAAACTCTGGAGCTCTTGAAAAACGTGATGCAGGGCCGTGGATCTTTGAGGGGCTGGGTGAGCAACCATAAAAAAAAAAACTGTCAACACCGACGCGACGGAAAAAATTAAAAACAGGGTCACGGCTATTGTTATTTATGGGTCACGTGGGAGAAAAAATGCGGGCGAAGAACAGGTTTTTGTTTGGAAGTGGAGTTACAGCAGCGCCAGACTGACACCACGGAAATATGTCTGACCGAGCAATCATCTCCCCTCCGTGATTACGCCCCAGTTCAGCGCATTTCTGACGGGACGGTAATTTCCGGAAAAGAGCGCGGAAAAAAGAGGCGTAAACGAGTTCCCTTCATGTTTGGGGGGGGGGGGGGGAGCAGATGGAAAGGCTTCTCGTGACTCCTCAGCTTAACGGGCAGGAAGCTGTTGAACTGTGGCCCAAACGATAACCATCACATGAGAACCGTGTCGCCATGAGAACCAGTACTCAACCGCTTGGCACCGGTTTCACTGGACGTTGCGTTTGTTTGCGTTTATGCGAGTCCCCCTCCCCTCACCCCCCAAACCACTCTGCCCCCCCCCCTTCCGCGAGTAAGACTTAGTACTCGCTGTAAATATAAGCCATTCTTAATCCATAAGACTGTTCCAGACAAGCACTGGTGGAAAGTTGTTTTTTTTTTCTTTTCTGGAATGTTGCTTTCTTCAACAAAAAATTTCCCACAAGTCAGTGTTCTAGAACTCCACCGCAGTCATTTACCAGAAGCGATTGTGACATCAGCACCAGAATGTTCAGTTAAGAAAGTTCTAACCTCATGTTTGTGATCTCACCGTCGGAGAAAGCCAAGAAACCTCAGTCATAAACTGCACAGACTCCTGCCACCATAAACACAATTGAGTTACACCATTAATCGATGATGTCAGAATAAATCCACGAAAAGTGATGCAGTCACTTGTACCACGTCCATACACACTTTTCGAAAATCTAATTTTTCATCTTTTCCGAGCCGCACTCAACTTGCTCTTCAAATCTCCTTCCTGAACACAGCAAATCTGCTTGCAAATCTCTGTCACTCAAATATATATCTGCGCAAAATAAACAGCAAAGAAAAATATGTTACAGTAGGAATCTTCACTCTATCCTCTACGTCATACGAAAAGGAGGAAAACAGCAATACTGTTCACTTGGTGTGGAAAGGCTGGCAGTATAGTCCCTGTAGAAATGTCAAGAGGCATGTTCTTTTCCACAGCTGACTGTCATGCAGGACAGAGTAACGTCTTTGATTTGCCACCCTCCCAGAGAAGTAATTATTAGTGCTCTTAATTCCACTTTGTTATTCATTCGTCATTATAAAAGTCTTAAGCAAAACCAAGCTATAGTTGTTTGTTAGAATGGTGGGTACTATGCGGACGTCTGTGAGTGTTATACAGTGCTTAAAGGTTTAACTGTCAGCTGACATTCCCCCTTTACAAAAAGGCTCTGATCTCCTCTCCTCAAGTTTAACCGTAACATAGTAAAATAGTAAAAAGTAAAAAGCTGCTGAGAGACAAACTGATCTTTTTTTATCTTCACAGGGAGATTCGGGGATGAAGTGCGGAATTTCGCCTTCCCTTTGAGGATCAGAGACGTCGACTCTGGCCCCTGACCCGCTATCAGGCAATGGGCCGCAGCGGCTAGGTCGTCGTGACGACCAGGTAGACCACATTTTCCACTGCTCCTGAAGGAAGCGGCTCGGCAAGTCAGACACCGAGCACTCCAAATATGGACTTCACACTGCGCAGCAGAACAAGGGCGTTCGACATTACATGAAAACATGAGGAAAATGACGCTAGAGACTCACATTAGTAGCGTTAGCGCCAGGCTAATTTCCTCACCGGCAAAATACAGCACGGCCTTATCAGAGATTTACAACCCCTGAAGTCATACGAGGAGTCTGTGGCTCAAATGCATTCCTTCGTTTTGGTTTCAGGGGGCAGAAAAGGCCATTTGCGGAAGTCTTACAAACAGGCCCCGCGTCCAGATTGACAAATCGCATTCTTTTTTCTCCTTTCCTTTCTCCATAAAACAGAAAACATTCCTCAACCCAAAAAAGAGTGTTCCTTTTTTTTTTTTTTTTTACAAAGTAAAATTGTTATTTTTAGATACCCCTCTCTAGTTGTTTTGGACTTGTGAATGTGTCTGGCTTCAACCCCTTGGGAAACAAAAAAGCCATCAGGATCGGTTACCAAGCTCCCTTTAAAAACGTTTTTACCACAAAAGGAGAACTTCAGCCCATCTGACAAAAAAGAGATCCAGTTTGATGCAGGCAAACCTTGGCCCCTGTGTTTACCTTTAGTTTTATCTTTATGTTTAGAGCTGCAAAAAAAAAAAAAAAACGACCGACTCATTAAAAGGTTTTTGGCAGCAGTTGGGTGACTCATTTTACTCTCCCCTCCGAGTGACTAGACGGTATTGAGACACGATGCTGACGTCACGGGTGTCCTGGTACATTTCCTCAAACTATCAAGTTTCACACCTTTACTTTGGATACCTGAAGTTAGGCTACATACGGGTGCTGTCTGGTAGTTGGCGGCATTATTGTACTGTCTAATGTAAACTCAGCTGTCTATCAGCACATTTGGGAGTCTCTTCGATTCACCTAGACTACCTTGCAAGGGTCTTCATCCCAACAGTCCACGGGAGAAACTGAGGTAAAAATCAGCTTGGCCTACTCCGAATGGGCCTCATTCACAAAACATGCGTACGATCTCATTTCCAAAGAACATTTCCGCATCGATCTTATTTTTTTTTCCCCTTATCTGTATTTGCAGTATCTTATCTGATTGGCTGTTTCCTTATGCAAATCACATGAACAGGATTGCGCATAAAACTTTACAAACAGCCAGCATTCATCATCTCATACACCTGGGGTACGCACAAAAACAAAGGTCTGCACACGTGTCATGAATCTCAAAAAGTTTCGTGAATGAGAGCCCAATGTCTGTCGAATATCCAACTCCACCGGCAGTACCTGAGCAAGGATCACAGTGGTCACAGGATAAAATGTCTCCTCTGACAGATCCTATCATCACATCTCCTCCTCCCACGGGTTTAAAAAAAATAATTTAGGCCCTGTCTACGTTACAGCTGATCTGGACTCGTCCGACAGCCGCGATGACTAATGCAGTTAGGCAAACGGTGACAGCTGCACCACACGTGTGGTTTCACAGAAGAAACTGACTGCATGCTGTAAAATATGTCAGGGGAATTAAAAGAGTTCATTGTCCCGGTTTGATGTCAAAGAAATCATTAATAATTTGTGTGTGTGTGTGTGACAGTGTGAGACTGTAAGTACAGAAAGAAGGAAGTGCATAAATCAAACTTTGAATTAACAAGTTTGTACTGGCGCTATGTTGTAGTTTCTTTTTTTTTAGTCAAAGGAGCGGCCCTCAAGTGTTCAAAGCAAGCCTAAAGATTCCATCACAAGCAACAGCAGGCCTAAGTAACACTCAGCATTAAGTGCATTCTGGGTGAATAAAACACCAATTACTGAGTGAAAGCAGTATGAGGACAGCTTAGAACAAAGCAACAGGATAAAGGAGCAGGGGGTTTGTGTCCAATGTGATTTATGAGGTGATGGGTTAAGTCTGTCCTTATTCTGTTCTAAATTAAAACGCTTTGTCAGTTGAATGTGACACAATGGGGAGAGAGGTAAGGGAAAGGAAGGTTCAACAAGGCCAGTTTGTGTACTTCTGTACGCCCTAACTCGTGACACGTGACTTTGGCCACAGTTGGTCAGAATTTCTCATGGATTTTCATGCCTACACGCGCTGTAATAAATAAACTATAGACGGAGACAGATTCGGAGGAGCACAGGGAAGTTGTAGAAAGTTGCGTCTTAAACGTACTCCCATTTCCTGTTGCTCTGAGGCCCGGCGGCCCCACGAACTGTTCTTTGACATTCCGGCAAGTTCATAAACCTTCGGAGAACCGCTTCCCACCACTCAGCGACACCGAGAATGCCTGCGTGCCCTCGCACTCGACAGCGCGTGCTATCGCCATCTCTCTCTCCCCCCTCTCTTTGAAGCGCACACCGGGTTTGAATTAAGGAATGTAGCCACTGCACTACGCGTTAAGACCTCACACACTCCAGCCCCTCTTTCCCACACACACCCCTCCCCACTCGGGGCCAGAGGAGAAAAACGGACCATTGCACGGACTACCCTCTCGACGGAGCCAATCCTTTTTGTTTTTGGCCTCTCCCAGCAACATCAATTCAGTGGAACAGAGTCACTTTTTGACCTACCCCTGCCCCCCACTGCACCTCTGTCTATTCAGCTGGTTCTCGTGCAGAATTTCATAGGGATCGCGGACAATGCGTGCTCGATTTGGGGATTAGTGAGCTCAACAGGCAAATGTTTGCATGAATTAAGTTCCACTGGGGGAAAAAAATGGGGACTCCAGCTTTTTAACTTTCGCTATGCCGGGTTCTCATGACTCTGGAGTAACGACTCAATCAGCTATTATTGAATTATTAATCCCCCAGCTCCCGCAACCACTGCTTATATGGACATGCTTACAGTTATAATCTCACATATGGGGGTGGGGATGTGTGAAAATTACTAATAATATTATTATTCATTTCAATAATATTACTTAAGAAATGAATTAGGCACATACGCAATTCCACATAAACGGCGATGTACTGGAATCCATCACCGTCGCTGATAGCTTCACTCTAATAATGTGCACAATGTTTACAATTAGGGAGCTGTTACAACGAGCACATTTTTAAACAACTCACCAGGTTCCGGAGAGACGATTCATCCAACGCTGAATATCTTTCATCAGACATACCGACAGTCCCCACAGCGATGACAGGTCACTGGTAGCGAAAATGGGGCGCAGACTGCTCTTTTCTTGGGCTTGGGAAAGTCCAAAATAAAACAGCTTGTCAATGTTTTTTTATTTCAGCGACACCGAGTTGCGTATTTTGACAACACTGGCACACAAATAAACCTCAACCTTCAAAAAAAAATGTTGCTTCTAGCTGCGCATTGTTTTATCCGCGGACACTGAACTAACGCTGAACACACGATTATTACATTAGTGGGAGACTCCCAAGTGAAAATGTTAAACCAGAGTTGAATTCTCCCACGGTCTCTGTGCGTGCGTGCGCGCTGGACAAGTCAGCAACGATGCGAATCCATCAACGAGACAGGAATGTCCGCCGGAACGCTAATATGTTCTTCTTGACAATAATCGTTCGCGGAAAGCGTGTAAAACCACAAATATGAGCCGGGTAGCTTGCTATTTCTGTAAGAAGGAAGACTTCTGACTAACGCATCGGTAGAGCGCAATTAGTTAGCTTGCTTGTAAGGTAACTACAACGGTCGCTTCCGTTTTCCTTGCGATATCAAGACTGCATCACCATTCCGACAGACACTTCCAAACAGTCTCGTTGGGTTAAGATGGAATCATTATTTTTTAGCGCAACACGCATACACACTCATCCACGGAGGAAAACAAATTATACATACGATCTGTCCACCTGCTTCAGTTTGTCGGCAATGCAACGTAAACCTGTGCGTGGTTCGTTTCAGCAACCGGCTTGCGTCAAGCTTGTAAACGCAAAACTCTGCTCTTTTGAGTTCTTATTTTACCTGGAAAAATACGTGCCACGCGATATCTGAACACTGTACAATGATAACTGTCCCGTCGCTCTGTCGTTACACCGGTTTCTTCCTAAAGCCACATTCTGCAGTAAACGCCAGACATTGAGCGCGAGCTTCGAATGCTGGCTTCCCATTGACGCAGTGCTAGTTGAAGAACCGCCCCCAAACAAGCCCGTAAGCCAATTGGAGACAGACCTCTACGCCGTGCCGTCCCTTTCTGAGAGAGCAACGTTGGGAAATACCGTCCAAACTTGTCAAAAGCAGGTGAGGATATATTTGCATCTACAGCAAAAAATAAATAAATAAATAAATAAAATTTACTTGACAAAACAACTTAAAATCCCAGGTTTAATCCCCTTTCTTTTTAGAACTTTAATTAATCTTTTAAAAATGATCTAAACAGAAAACAATGAGGTCATAAACTTTTTTCTTCACATATTTGCTGTAGTACTTGCCACACTCATCATCACCAGTTTAAAAATATTCACATTCCATATAATTTATGATACATATTAATAATATCTGTCGGGTAAGGGCCGGCTGGACACAGATACGCCGGTAGTCCACATTTCGTAATGGGAAATAATGGGAGCTTTTGAACCATAGGAGTGAGCGCCTCCCTGAGGTCAATGTTGTCATTACAAGTTCGGAGTTGGAATGGTTCGACATGACGCCATTGTTCTGCCCGGGGACCTCATGATCTATTACGGTTAGCGAGGTTCGCTGATAAGTTCATCAGACACTCGACTCGGTTCTTGCTTTTTAAATACCCCAGGCGTTTAAAATACGGGAGCAAAGCAAATTGTATACCGCACCATTTGGTACCAAATCCTCATATTTTCCACGAGACGCCTCATTTAGATGCAATAATTTCAGTGACACATTGTTGTATTCCAAACTGTTTTAATGGTCAGCTGTTGCCAGTAAACAAGAATACAATTAATGTCAACTTTGTAAAATCACACATAGCATTTTATACATGTTTAATAGTATATTAAATCTCTTTACCGCTACACTGTGATGTATATATAGTCTGAAACACAAAAAAAGTAATACAAAAATGGATAATTTCAATTTTTAAAGTTAGGAATTACAGTTAGAAAATAAAAGAATATAAAAAGAAGCAACGGGGCCCCAGCAGAAGTTTGCCCTGAAACCAGGCAAGACTCAACAACACACCAACACACACACGCGCCCACACACACACACACACACACACACGTGCGCTCATACATGCGCACAGGCAGGTCAAAGGTGAGTGTGTGTGTGTGTGTGTGTGGCTCAGGTTGGGGAGGGCAGCCAGTCGTCGCCGTTCTGTTCCAGCGAAACAAACCTCCTCCTTCATTCTTCTTCTTCTTCTTCTTCCGTTTCTGCGTTTCGCACTTTGGTTGCCTGGGTCTTCAGTAAAAGATTAAGATGCATTTTTAAAGGGTAGCAGATAAGAGATGAACCGATTTTTAAAAAAACGAATAACACACTGAAAATAGGTCGAAGAACAGCACGAGTACCTTTGATGTCCCAGGATTCCTCTGGTTCCTACGACCTTCCACTCTTCCTCTGTTGGGAACAGAGGTAATAAAGATACAGGTTTATTTACACAGATATACTTGCCTGTAAGGCAAGTCCTTATCAAAGGACACCCCCAGCAGATACTTCACCTTGTAATCACTAATGATACCTGCAGTTCAGTTAATTTTAGGAGTCACTTCTGGCTGCAGCAGTTTTGGCTAAATATAAGGGTGCCTCTGTAATAATTGCATCCATTTTAATCAACCCCTAATTTGATAAAGTTTGCACACAAACAGTACAGCACATGGACACCTTTTTTTTTTTTTTTTTTTTTACTTGCACAATTCCTTCCACCCAAATCCTGACTCACCCCATTAGGAAATGTATACAGTAGTAACTGTTGTTATTAATAATAATAAAAGCTGTTTATGCAAAGCACCAATACAGAGGGCACTATGGAGACAAACATACTCTCATTCAAGATAGTTTACAGTAGAAACAAGATGGTCAGACTGACGTCCTGCTCACTGCCCATGCTAAACCAGTACCTGCAGACAGACAGGCACACTGCTCTGTCCGGGACCTTCGCCTGATTACTCCTCACTACATATCGTACAGTTACGTTTATCAAGAATATTCGCCAGCGAGAGCTTAGTACTTTGACCACTCAATCTTGGGGGCTGCAGCCTTCCTGGGAAAATAGCACGTGGGCTGGGCTTGGCCACCCCCCACCCCCCAGCGTTCCTGTATGAACTCCCCCCAGGCTCTCACTGCTCTGACAGACAGAGGGCGCGATTTTTGGGTTTACCCCGCGGTCAGCGTAGAGCTGGGCTTGTGGCCCTCGTCCTGGTGCGGGACACGGGCCCCCGCCCGGGGTGCGGCGCCGTCCCTCCAGCGAAGGGGCCCCCCCCTGGCCTGGAGGTCCACGTTCGTGTTCTTCACGGGCGAGGACAGGCCGTCCCGGGGAGGCGGCCTCCAGGTCTCCTTAGCCGGCCCTCCCCTCAGCCTCCCGAACGGGCCGCCGATCGCCGGGCTCTCCCCGGCCTGCTCCAGGTCCGCTTCGCCCGGGTCCGCTGGGGGGGACACACAAGGGGAGGGGGGAGCGTAAGAGAGGAACAGGTGCGCGTTATTTCGGGCTGTGGGGGCTGGACAGTCTCACCTTGGTGCCTCAGTCTCCTCTGCAGAGGCGGAGACTGTCTCTCGCTGGACGTTTTGGCGGGAAACAGGGGCTTCTGAGGCGACAGTTTATCCACCGGGTAAGCGGTGTGGGGTCGAAGGTCACACTTATCCTGCAAACAAATAGGAAACATAAATGATAATCTTCAGCTGCATTCACAGCACTAGGTTATACAATACGAAGCCTACAGTTATAGCATGCTAATGAAGCCTACAGTTATAGCATGCTAATGAAGCCTACAGTTATAGCATGCTAAAATTATATATATTACAGGGGACTTAGCACGGGCAGTGGGATGGGCCTTATCTATAACTCAAGTTCAACTGTGGACCCCTGCCATGTCACAGGGAGAAACTAATGCAGTTCAATTGAACCGAGACAAATAATCTGCTGATGACATACGGCATATAATGGCTCGAACTGGTAAAATATAGGGGTCCAGTCTTGCTTCCTTACAAGTGTATTTGCATAGAAGCACCAAATCAGTGACTTTTTGTCATCATTATCCCAGAGTAAGAAGAGACAGATTCAATCCTGTAAAGAAATAGTAAACCTTAATTAATTCAGGGTCAACGGGTACCTGATGGTGAAACACGACATCCTCTTCCAGGGTGACTCCGCAGAACTCACAGGGAATGAGCACAGTGCCATCTGCTGGCCCGGAGGGGGGACTGCAGGATGGAGGGGACACGGAGCGAGGGAAGGCGGGCGGGCTCGGGCTGCCGGGGGGGGTGTACATGAACCCCCCCACGGCGTGGGGGACCCCGTCCTCAAACGGCGGAGAGGGGGCGCGCTTGCTGAAGGACGCGAAGGCGGTGGCGGGGCTGCAGCTGGTCTGGGGGGTTGAGAGAGAAACGGAAAAGAGATGAGGAGGAGGAGAAGGAGGATGCTGGAGTTCTCTCTTCTGGAGCCACAATGGAAAAGCAGAGCCCTCAGTTTCCCCCAATTTGGAATGCTCAAAATGCCCAACATGCATCTCTGCTCATTGCTGGAACCCCCTCAGCAAAATCTTTGTACCCTTCTGCCGTGCAAAAACCTACAACTCTCACCCCCCGCTGTGATTTCTATCTATTTATCCGAGCAGGTTTCTGCTCAGGCCTCCCCCGCCCAGTGCATGCTGGGATAGAGGAGGAGGAGGAAGCGGCGGAAACGCAGGCAGGAAGGAAAAGAGGGGCAGGGCCGGCCGCAGTCCGTGCCAAACCACCACCGCTCCGCCAGGAAACCCATTTCTATAGACCAGCCGGAGCCCAGTGGGAGCAGAAAGTGGGCCCGGCCCAGAATGCAACAGGGTGGGGGGTGGGGGACGGACGGAATGGCCAGGTGAGTGAGTGCACCCTCACCTGGTGCAGAATCAGGTCCTCCTCAGGAAACAGCTCCTCGCAGAACTCACAGGGCAGCATGGTATCTGAGCCACACAACACAGACCAATCAGAGGAGTGCAAACTTAAAAAAAACCCATGACCGATCCAATCAGGGGAGTGCAAACTGAAAAAAAAAGCCCATGACCGATCCAATCAGAGGACTGCAAACTGAAAAAAAGCCCATGACAGATCTAATGAGAAAATACCTTTACTGTGACACCACCAGTTATTAAAATGCAGTCGCACATATATTCAAATATTTTAAACAAATGTGAACACAATGCACACTGCACATACACTGTAACTGGTGAGTTTAATGTCACAGTTGCAGTGCTTCCTTTGATTGATGTGAATATCATTATAAACAAATACTGGATACAGCAAAGCTATTTCTGTCAAATGTATCTGGTGAACCACCTACCATGACTCACTAGTGCAGTG
>CM077293.1:3172284-3207284 GCA_039654925.1 Anguilla pacifica
AATAACCGAAACAGAGTCGCGGTCGTTAGCTGACTCTTTATTCCTTTCAGCTCTGGATCGTTCGCTTGCGACCGATAGCAATGGCTAATAATAGCCAGTTTCTCTGAGCATTCAGCAACTGTACGTACGAACTACAAAAAAAGTAACAAGATAGCCTGCTAGCGTTGTTCTTTTAATCTCCATTTCTGCCTCCCAGTTCCTGGTTAAGGTTAAGTTTTCCAGACAGACAGATCTCGCACCGCAAAACTGGACGGTGTGCACACATGGCTCGGCCTACCAGCTTCGCGGATTGGTCTTGTTTATTTTATTTTGAATGATGATTGGATGGAATTCCAGTCGCCTTAGCAGACAGTGACGTAAGACTGCTGTGTTAAGATGAGCTGGGGGCCGCCCTGCACCCCACCCCCCCACTCCCGTTTCCCTTGACTTGTTGCCTTGACAACTGGGTGCTGGGCCGGTGGTGAGCGATTAATATTAAATGATAACGAAAAGTTTCAGGAAACACTGGGTGTGAATACACCTTCCGTACAAGACTGCAACACTTGGCAATACAAGCCATTTTGTTTCCGTGGATGGTGATGGTGCATATTTAGACTGTAGAGGATAATGGTCACGGTATTGCAGTGGTATTCAAACTCGGTCCTGTGTGCATGCTAGTTTTTGTGCCCAAACACAAATGCAATACCAGAAGTTTAACAAGCTGTTAATTTTTCTTTATTATGTGCTTTTCATGTTTAGAGGGATTATTTTATCTCCCAAACCACATTATGTCAGAAATAGCTATGGATTGATCTAATACAGATCAAGCAACATTTGGACACTTTCTGTAAGCAAAATTAGCATAAAATTGAAAAGCCCTATGCTTTCAACATATTTCCTGTATAAGCATCAGTAAAAGTGTTCAACTTAAAGAACCAATTGCTGTCAAATGTCGGTGCTTTTATAACTTGCTGGGGCACATCTAGTTCAGAATAACCTTTTGCACAGAAACGATTCGCTTGAATATTCATTTGCTTTTCACATTCAACAGGATCTGACACTATCCTCCTACTTCTTGCAAATTTTTGTGCAGAAGAGTGAAAGCGGCCTGCCCTGAGAATTCTGTTCCTGTCTGGTACGTTTGAAAAGTAGGCTAGTGGTCACGATCGCCCAGACAGTTTCGCTTTAACACCCAAAACTAAATCTGATGGAAGGACGTACAGAAGTCTTATCAGAAATACATCGAAACGAGACCAGCCGGAGACCCTGTCCACACGGCAATACAACGCTGTAAATATATTCTTCCAATGAAAACCGTGTATCTGTGAGTTAAAATGGCCTCTTAATTGTGTTATCGTCAACCGCAAGTTTAAAAATGTTAAAAGAATGTTCCTAAGTGGCTTCTCCTGTTAAGACACTGTTCCAGTGTGGATAATCTGTCATCCAATCTGGACTGTGCCATTGCCAGCTTTGGCTGGCAGTCCCACTGGGCAATGCACATCTAGTCGCGACAATGCTGTGGGACCAAGCCGTGCACGAAGTTACCACTGCCTTCCAGTCACATCAACTTGTGGTCTGCAGTATGAAAATAAGCAGCTTGGCTTGACATCACCCGCTTGCCTGCATGCTCAAAGATTTCAGCATGAAAGGTGTCTACCTGCAACCTACCCAGCAGCTAGCCACCTAGTCTAACCTTACCTTACCTTACAGGCTTTTAATTGACCCCCTTATCCAGAGCAACTGCTTACATGGCATTCATTTATACAGCTACATGTATACTGAAGCCATTGCAGGTTAAGTATCTTGCTCAAGGGTGCAGCAGCAATGTCCTACCTGGGAATCAAACCTGCAACCTCTAGGCCACATGACCAGCTCCTTACCCATTGCTGGGTGACCTGCCATGCCCAGCAGTATCAGGCTCTCGTGTGAAGCATGAAAATCACTGGCACACGCGCAGCCTTTTGATGTGAAAATAAATGGAAACTGCCTCATCCTGAGAAATCCATCACTGTGTAGCACTGAAATTAGTTAGTCGAATTAGTCCGTTAGTCAGTTTCTAATTTGCAACTGTTTTAAATGCACATTATAACACGCAGACTGTTTTATCGTCGTAGTACGGCAAGTTTAACTGTTAGGTTAATATTACTGGTGCACAGTAAATCATTTTGGCTAATGGAAGACACTGTATGCTGTATGGTAAATATGAACAGGGGAGGTGAGTATTGCTGAGGGTTAATAGAGTTGTGATGTCATGACACAGGTAAATAGGATAGGCGTGGCCGGTGCAAATGCAGTAGAGCAGGTCTGGTGTTTGGTGATGTAAGAAGCGGCTAGGTTCACTGCATGAAAGCATGTTTGTTGATATTGCCTGAAACTTCTTGGCTATTCTTATATTGGACTTGAATGCATCACTTACTAGATAGCAATTCACAAGCCCAGTCTCATCCCAGCACCTTATCCTGGGGAAATACGCCACACCCTAGCCTTGAAATATTGAAAACTGGCATAATAAACTGGTTAACAGATCATTCAAATGCTATGAGCTAACTCCGTTCCAAATCTGCACTATAACATGTAGTTTCAAGTTTTAACCACAAGAGGTCCCCATACACTAGTGAATGAACTAAATCGTGTTTAAACTAGCCCAACAACAAACTTACAAATAAACCGGTTATATAACATTATATATTATTACGGCATAACATGTGTTTTGTAATTTAAGTATGACCTGATAGAACTGCTTCATCTACACCACCAATACTACAATACCTCATAAAGTCATGTCTCAAATCCTTGCCGAATTAGACAAAGAAAAAAAACATTTCTATTTGAACAAAGAACAGTTAATGTCCAGCAGGTGGCACAATTTCCCTTTTCTGATAACTTGTGTTCTATGTTTGGGAACACTATGTCCAGTGCGAACAAACTGTTCTCAGCCATACTCCACTGGCTTAAAAAAAAAAAAAAAAAACATGTCGACAGGAAAACCCATTTCACTGGAGTTAACTTGTGTACCTTGTGTTTAAAAAAAAAAAAAAAAAAACATTGTGAAATGTCGGTCCATACAACATTCTTGTTCGACTGGAATAAGACCAGACAAAAAACGATTTCTTTAACCAATGTATTTAACGCACTCTTCAATGACTGTAAAACACATTCAAGTAATAAAAAAATTACATAACCTGTACAATATTCATGAACACTATTTTTTAAAAAATCCTTAAAGGCTCATTTCAAATAAACACTTCAACGCATTTCCACATTACATCTGTTAATCAGGTGGGTGGAAAACCACTCCAACATTACTGACCATTGTGGAGGCCCCTTTCTCTATATGCACTTACTCTTTATTGATACCTGATTAATTATTAATAAGTGAACACTTGGCATGCTGATACTTCATCTGAAGGCACTGGTGGAGTAAAAAATCCCAACAGACTACCCATGGCTCTTCAGGACCATGTTTTCAGACCCCTTCATGTTAAGTCAGACTGAGCTATCTTGGGACACAGGGAGGAAGGGAGCCATTTTGAAAGCAACCATAGTATTCAAACAACAAACATATTGGTACACGGTACGGACGGTATCTAGCGAAGCTATGAAATCCTGATCCGGAAACCAGTCACGGTCACTTACCTGAGGTCTGTTCACGGTCACGGAGGTGCTGAGTGGGCAAACATCAAAGGGCATTTGCGGGTTCGCCACGAAAGGGGAGGCCAGGAAGCCTTTTGCTTTTTAAGACAAAGAATCGCTTTCTGGGTCAAACGCCGTCAGACCAACGGAAGCGCAGCCAATATGAGACACAGAAATAGAATGTGTCTCACCGCCTTGCTTAGAAAGAGCTGCGTTTTACAGCAGCGGGACGTTCCAATGGGGCTCGTGTGAACCTAGAGGCTCGTGTGAATCTTAGCAGCTTTCAAATGTCATCGCGCCACAAACAGCTTTTTCTCCCTGGCGTTTAGCTTCCGCGATTAACCGCTGACGAGCCAACCACTGGCACATGAAACGCGAGGCCGTTACAGGGTTCAATCAGAACTATAAAAAAAAAAAAGATGGCTGCTCTCGAGTTCGATCTGCTGGACAAGAGGCCCGTGACCCATCTCCCCCAGCGACAACAGCAGTCCCGAGGGCCTAGCCCCCCGCAGGATCGAAGGCTGCCTGATGGGCCTGCAGCCACGTTCTTCATCGATTGTCATTTTTCTCACCACGCGACCGTAAACACAAGGCTGGGTTTCTATTCACGTGTGCTCGGGTTTCTATTCATCGTACACGAGTCTACTGCCCTCTACTGGTCAGCCAGTTGAGGACAGTGGGCTCGTGTGTCTTGGTGTGTAATTTGAGCGGACGTGCCTCTCTCTTTTCTCTCTCTCTCTCTCTCCTACCATCTCTCTCTCTCTGAAGGTCTGGTGTAGTGGCGCAGTACCAGTGGCTTGACCGCGGCTGTGTCCACTGCATCAGGCCGGCGGACCAGGCCGGACCTTATAGCGTTGGGGATAGGCAGGTACCAGTGGCGTGACCGCGGCCTGCTGATTCCCCAACGCCGAAGCCAGGACAGCGCTAGGAGGCCCCCCTGCCAGAAGACTCCCGCCATCCGGGGACCACACCACTGCTGCGGACGCCCACCGCCAGAGACCAGAGGGGAGTGCAGCGCTGCCCGGAGGGAAGGCCCTAGCGGCTCGCTCTCCGGGCTACACCATCTTCGACGAGACTTCGCCCTCGCTTCCTGGCTCCCCTCTTCTGTTCTCCAGGCCGCAGCAGGACCATCGGGTGGACCCGGAGGACGAGGCCGAGGAGCAGGCAGAAAGGGGGACCCGAGGACCTCCCCCCAACGACGGCGGCGGCGCCCGGATCCAGCGAGACCAGCCATCTGGATCAACGCCTGGCGACTGCTGCCGAAAGGGAGGTCCCACTGCACCTCGTGGAGCTGACCTACGATCAGCTCCCTTGGTGCGGCAACTTTTGGTCCCCCTGGGACGGACCATCAACCATCTAGCGCTGTTCCTGTGCTTCTTCTTCTCACCTGTTAGGTCCGGCCTGAGGGAGAGAGAGGATGGCTACGGGAGCACAGCCAGGGATCCGACGCCACAACGCCGTCCGGATGACCTACAAGAACAACGGAGAAGGGGGCAGCGGTGCCAGTGCCCTCCCTCAGGTAGCACAAGGGGCGAGGGGCGCAGCCGTAGGGGGCGCCGCTGAGCCAGCAGCTACTGGGGGGGCAAGTAATGCCGCTGCCCCAAACGGCACCCGGAGAGTGACAGGTTTGACCCGCCTGGAATTTAGCCGGGCAGTGCTCCAGCGAGCCATGGGCTTTGTGCCTGGCGACCTGAACTGCCTGGTGAAGGTTCCGGGTAACGCAGACATTTTTGAGATTAGTTTCAAGTCTGCAAGCATCCTGGAGAGGTTCTGGAACCTCTACAGAGAGGGGAAGGGTAAGGCGCCCCTCAGTAATTTCGATGTAGAGCCCCTGTCCGACACGGAAAACAAGGTGGTCACTGTACAGTTTTATAACGAGGCTGTACAGGACCACGACGTGAGTACGTGGTTGGGCAGGTATGGTATTGTTAAATCTGAAGCCCGGAGAGTCCTTGATGAGGACGGAGTCTGGACCGGAGCCAGGAAATGGCTGGTTCAGCTTAAGCCCGACCCCTCTGCGCCAGGGGGGGTATGCCATATCCCCAGCTCCATCACGCTGGGGAGACACAGGGGCGTGGTGTTTTATTACGGCATGCCCAAGCTGTGCAGGAACTGCGGCGAGTTAGGCCACTTAGCCGCAGCCTGCACAGTGGTCAAGTGCAAGACCTGTGGTGGTGAGCACGAGACCAGGGCATGCCGTGACCCCAAGCCCTGTAACCTCTGCGGAGCGAGGGGGCATCTCTTTAGAGACTGCCCCCTCTCGTACGCGAACAGGGCTAGGAGCACCGCGCCCCCTCCACCATCTGCTGCCCCCCCTCCGGCTCCACTGCCCCCCCCGCCTACCCCCATGCCACGCACCAGACCACCCACTCCTACCCCCTCCCAGCCTGGAAGCCCACCCCCACATGCACAGACCATAGCACAAGACCCTACCCCCTGTATCACCACCCCTGGAACCCCCAACTCCACAGCGTCCCCTGCCCAACTAGGACTCACCAACACCGTCACCGTTAAGGAGGAGCCCGACTCCGACACCCCTATAGTGGTGTTGGAGTCGGACTCCTCAACAACTGACTCAGAAAATTCAATAACACCATGGCAACAAATCAAAAAGCGAAAGGGCAAACGCGTCAGATCTCCAACAATAGAAACTCAACAACCTCCCAGTCAACCTCCCAACCCAGCAATAGATCGCCGCAAAACTCACCCAACAAACCCAACACAGTTACCTCCAAAACCGGATCAGAGAACACAACCCACAGCCAGGCCTGAGCCCCCCCCCCGCCCTGTAAAACCATCAACACCACCACGTAAGCATCACAATGAAACCCTACAGAAAACCATCACTATCCATGCCAGAACCACCAAGGACCAGCCAGCCTCCGGTCCAGACCCTGTTAAAGGAACTGAACCATCATCCTCCTCTCAGGGCCCTCCAGGGACTGGGGGGAAGCCTGGGGCAAAAACACCTGCCCCCACCTCTCCAGGACGGAACCTCCCAGGCAGTCAGGAGGGGAGGCCTGTGGGTGCACATGGTCCGGGGGTGAGTAGGCGCCTAAATAACCAGGACATTTTAAATCAAAAATTCAATAAAATTTGCAAAGACATTGCCAATAGTAACATAGGATCATAAATCACACACAACAATAAAACACATGACATCATCAATAACTCTTTCATCACTAAACACCCGTAGCATCAAAGATCCATCCAAACGCCAAACTGTATTCTCCATTCTTTCACAGGTCCCCTCAGACGTCATCCTGCTCCAGGAATGTGGTATTCCGTTCCGGGAGCTGGATGGCGTTCTGGGGGAGGAATGGAGAATGGGAGACTCTCTCTGGTCAGGCTCCAACATCGCCAGAGCTGATGGGGTCGGCACATTGGTGAAAAACCCCTATATACGTATAACATCTAGTAACATCGTAGAGAGTGGGCGAATCCTCGTCTCGGATCTCGAGGTCGGGGGTTCCCCACTCAGGGTCATCAATGTGTACGGCCCCACCAGCGTGGCCGAGAGGGTCTCCCTATTTACAAAATTAGCACCACTACTCAACTGTACAATGCCGGTTGTCGTGGGGGGGGATTTCAACTGTGCTTTAACAGATGAGGACCGCAGCAGACCCAGACGGGATCGATCCAGCGACCTGCTGCGGTCCCTCATAGAGGATTTCTCCCTCCGCGACGCCGGGGGCGCCTCTCCCCCCCAACACACGTGGGTGAGTTCCTCTGGTAGCTCTTCTTCGAGAATCGATTTGTTTCTGCTCTCCCCAGGCCTGGGGGTGCCCGTTTATTCCATCCAGGCGGTGCACTTCTCGGACCACCACATGGTGACCGTGTCCCTGGCCTGGAAGAAATCAATAACCGTGGGTAAGGGGCTCTGGCGAATGAACACCAGCCATCTCCGAGACCCCCAGGTGCGACGCTCCTTCTCGAGACGTTACCTGGAGTGGGTGAGTCTAAAACACCTCTTTGACTCCCCGGTGGAGTGGTGGGAGATGGTGAAGGAGCGAGTGCGAGGCTACTTCCGGGCAGTCGGGCGGAGGAAGGCGAAGGAAAGGAGGGCAGTGTTTGAACATCACAATGCTGCCCTCCAGAGACTGAGCCTCCTCCAGACCCGAGGCCTGGATGTGAGCAATGAAATCGCACGGACTCGGCAGAGCCTCACCACCCTCTACCGGGAAGAGCGGGAAAAATACACCTTCCGCTCCAAACTCCAGGGCCTCGAGGAGGATGAGAAGTGCACACGGTTTTTCTTCCGCAGGGCACGGTCCAAGACAAATAACATCCTGTCTCTCTATAACAACAGAGGTGTGGTGGTGTCTGAAGAGGCGGAGGTCCGGGAGGTGGCCAGGGAGTTCTACGGGGGCCTCTACAGCGAGAGGCCCTCCGACGGGGCTCTCATGGACACCTTCCTGGGCCGCCTTGACAGACGTCTGGGTGATGAGCGGATGGACTCGGAGTTGAGCACCGAGGAGCTCACCCGGGCCGTGCGCTCCCTTAACCAGCACAAAGCTCCGGGTCCTGACGGAATCCCAGCTGAGTTTTACCAAACTTACTGGGATCTCCTGAAGGAGGACGTGGCTGAAGTTTTCAGAGCGGCGTACAGGGAGGGGCGGTTGGGGGCTTCACTGAGGCAGAGCTCAGTAGCTCTTGTCCCAAAGAAGGGGGACCTGAAGGACCTCCGCAACTGGCGGCCGATCAACCTCCTCTCAGTTGATTATAAGATCATGGCGAAGGCGCTGATGAGGAGGTTCCAAGGCCTGATAACATCGGTGATCGGACCGGACCAGACCTGCAGCGTGCAGGGGAGGTCCATTAACGACAACCTGCTCCTCGTGAGGGACTTAATCATCCACTCCGGGGAGCGGCGGTCCCCCTTGTGCCTTCTCAGCCTCGATCAGGAGAAGGCATTTGACCGGGTGAGTCACGTGTGCTTGGAGAGAGTGCTAGAGAGAATGAACATCCCTGGCCCCCTCCGGCGCTGGATAAAGATCTGCCTGACTGACATAACGGGCAGAGTGGTTGTCAATCGGCAGCCCTCTGACCCGTTTGCCATCAGGTCTGGCGTCAGGCAGGGGTGCCCTCTAGCATCTCTCCTGTACGTCATCTACCTGGAACCGTTCCTCCAGGCCATCAGGGCCAGTCCCGGAGTGGCGGGTTACCCGCTGCCGGGGGCTAGGGGGGAGCGGCTAAAGGTGATGGCGTACATGGACGACATTACCATCGTCGCCACAGACAGCCGTTCCATCGCTTGTGCCACCAAGGTTTTGGACGACTTCTGTGCGGCCACTGGCGCCCTGGTCAACAGGGACAAGAGTGAAATGTTTCTGTCTCCTTTTTTTAGTGAGCCTCTAACCGTTTCCTTCCCTGTACGCAGAAATAACATCAAGCTCTTGGGGGTGACCTTCCAGGCTGACGGAGGAGGGCGAACGAGCTGGGAGGGAGCCCTACGCCACGTCCAAAACAAAACCCGGAGCTGGAGTGCGCGGCCCCTGACCATGGCGGGTAAGATCCTCGTCCTGAAGGCAATCGTCCTGCCCATTCTCCTCTACGTGGGGAGGGTGTTTCCCCCAGACAAGGCCACCAGCAAGAAAATTGCTAGGCTGGCCTTTCGCTTTGTCTGGGGGAGTACTATGGAAAAACTGAGTCGAGTCACCCTCCTCAAGGAGGAGAGGAATGGGGGGCGGGGGGTCCCAGATATAGTAACAATCATCATGGTGCAAGGTCTGGCCGCCCTGGTCCAGAACGCCGGGAAGGGGGGAAAGGCCTCTGGTGCCTTTGCCAGGTACTACGCCACCCCCTTCCTACGGGCAATGGGCCTGGGTGTGCTGGACCTCACCATGCCGTATAGTTGGGACCCCCCCTACGTCTATCAAGCCCTGAAGGACTTTGCCTTCGGGAGGGGATTGCCCAGGGCTGGCCTGACCTCGTGGAGCTACAAAACCATCATGGCTCACTTAAAATCAAACGAGACCGCCACGCTCCCGAGGTCAGGGCCGGCCCGGGACCCGCACGTCATCTGGGCAAATGTGACACACAAGTGTCTCACTAATAAACAAAAAGACATTGCCTGGATGACAGCTCACAGGTGTCTCCCCACACGAGAGTTTATGTATCGCAGGCACTTAGCCCTAACTGAGCGCTGCCCCCACGGTTGCACTGACTCAGAACATATTCACCACCTGTTCTGGGAGTGCACCGTGGCCAGGCGGGTCTGGGGCCTTGTTGTTTCCTCTGTCTCCCAAAACAGGTTGCTGCCGATGTCCTCCCTGACGGCTGAGAGCGTCCTCTACGGCCCCCGAGAGGGGCTGAAGACCATGGAGCTCCAGCGTCAGTGGGGGATCGTAAACACCATCAAGCAGGTCCTGTGGGAGACAAGAAACATCAAGGTCTACCAAAAAACATCAGTGGACCTCGTCACTCTCCGGAGGAGGATACAAAATCTCCTCCAGGACGGCGTTCTGGTGGACTTCCGTAAAAACGAGGCCCTGGCGAGAGAGAAATGGGGGGTGGACCACTGGAAAGAACTGATCATATAGTCCACCCCCCCCAGGAGGGGCACCCGCTCTTCACTCCAACCCGAGCACACGTATCGTGGTTTACTTTTTAATTGTAATTTATTGTGATTTCTTAAATTAATTATTGTCCTTGTGAGTGTTAGTATGGATATATTTGTCATTGATTTGTGAATATTTTGTCTCATCATCCTTTTGAGCGTTCTTTTGTTTGTAATTATGTAAAATGTCTATGGTTAAATGTGCTTTTGTTCTTGTTTTGACTTTTAAAACAAAAGAAAAGGTTTTAAAATGTAAAATGTTAATACTACCATTAAAGATACATTTTACGTAAACACAAGGCTCAATCTTGGTTTTCCTCCAACCAAGCCAAGGTCAGTATACTTCAGAATTCCACACATTCCTCATACAGTTATAATACATCTGTCTGTACAAAAATGAGAACAAAAATGAGAGGGAAAAAACAATCCTCATTTCTAAAACGGTTTCATAAGGTTGTCGTGATGTTACTTTCTCTCACAGAAATATTGAAACTGTTAAGTGCCTGTTTGGGATTAATAGCACCCAAAGAGCCCAGAATGGGATCATCAGCAATGCCCTGTGCCCCATTTAATGAGAACTTTTGTTCAAACTAAACATACAGAAAACTTCGGGAAATGAGGAGATCATAACTGAACCAAAAAGCCATTAAAATTGGTGCTGCTCTGCAGGAAACCATAACTTGATAGTATTATATCTTTTTTTAAAAAGTCAGTCGAGCACCTAATGCTTAAATTTCAATCAAGCGCCATAAGTCAGTCCTGATAATTAACCTTCTTTCATAGAAATTGTCTTCAAATATGCACATATGCGTCTGTAGAGTAAGGAGTACGCTCATCGGGTGGGGCTTGTGTTAGTATCATTCCTGGATGATTAAGCCCCTCCCTAATGTACCTCACCCATTCCCACTTCACCCACCGAATCATTACAACAGCTAACTTTGACTCCAAACGGGTCAGACTCCACCCAGCCATTCACCCTTTAAAGTGTGAGGTCACAAATGTGATTAGAACGTTCTTAACTGAACACTCCAACGCTGATGTCACAATCGCCGCTGGTAACTGAAAGCAGTGGAGTTCTAGAACACTGATATTTGATGAACACCTCCTGTTCAAAGGGCTAACGAAGAGGCCACTCCCCCTACTCAGTCCTGCTTGCAGTCTCTCGCCCCATTGGCTGTTACGCGGTCTGAGCTGCAGTCAGTCTGTGTCCGAGAGCTCTCGACTCCGCCCGCAGCCGGGCGGGCCCAGCGCGAGTCCAGGTAGCGGCCGATCTGCTCCGAGTTCTGGTAGATGACCATGCCGGCGAGGGTGAGGCCCACGCCAGCGCAGCTGAGGCCCGTCAGCTGGCTGCCGAAAAGCAGCTGGGACAGCAGCAGGTTGGCCACCACGGTCAGGTTGCCCAGGACGTGCAGGGTGACGGCGGAGGTGAGGGTGATGATGCAGCTGCTGGACAGGTTGTACAGCACCGAGCCCAGGCAGCTGAGCAGCACCAGGGCCCACACCTGCCCGTCGTAGCGCAGGGGGGACTCCAGCTCCGCCCGGTTCTCCAGGACCAGCGCCGCCACCGCCAGGATGCAGAAGCTGGGGATGGACATCAGGTAGAGCAGAAGGACAGCGCCAATCTTCTCCTCCTGGAGCAGGATGCCTGGGGGGGGGGACGGGGGACGGGCAGGGGGGTCATGGGTAGGGCACATGGAGACACACACATATCACAGTCAGAGGCCAGAACGAGAACATGACTAAAGCTCATAACCACCCAGCACGTGACACGCAGAACTCCTGGACTGCCCTCCGTACAATGGGCAGTTTAATTCTAAACCCGTATACATATGTGCTGTTCATGTGAGATTCTGAATTGGTATGAAGGTGTTATTTTTATCGTTTAATAAGTCAATGATTGCAGACGCTGTTCCGCAATTATACAACTGCAAAATCTGAACCGGTCTATGGAACATGACGAACAAACAACACATATGTACCAAGCAGCCGACACCTGAGTCGTACATAGTAAATGCCCTCAGCGTCGGAAGTGAATTAAGAAGACTCGTGAGCGGGGCATACATTCTAACCTTTAAGTTGACAGGGGAACGGTCTAAAATTATGCGCAGTAATGTAACACTTAGAAACTATTTGCCATTTCAGGATGGATACCTTTGAGGCGCAAGGAAGGGGACACGTTAGGTGAGATGATGTGGTGTCGATGTAGGCATCGATCAAACTGCATAGCAGTTCAGACATTTTTTTTTTAGAACAGGATAATTAATGTGTTTACGAAAACACGAGGGACAGTCCACCTGGCTTGCAGAGGAAACGCGTATCGCAATTAATTTTACATTCACGAGGGAAAATCCAAAAACAATTAAACAGTGTTTATATGAGCCTATTTACTATCTCAACTTCAATTTTAAACATCACAAACAATGTTTAATTTCAGAGACGTAGTATGGAGCAGGTAAAAAAAAATCTGAGCCTATCATAGGCTGCATTAACAACTGCACGAAGTGGCAAGCAATCGGATTTGTTATTGCATAACTGAGGAGCACTGTTGAGTGCACTCACTTTGTTGAATGGATCGGACTCCTCTCAGCATGGTCGCGGCGAACATACAGAAGCAGCCGGTCTGGTCGTACTGCACTTCCCCCATGATGCTGAACGACGCCCCCAGGCAGATGGGCATCATGGCCGTGTATTTGATGACATGGTGATGCTCTCCCAGCAGCAGCGCGGAGATGGCCAACGTGAACAGTGGCGTGGTAGAGTAGATCATGTGCGCGAAGGACAGCTGGACGTAGTTGAGTCCCACGTTACCGAAAGCGATGCCGGCACAGAAGGTCAGGCTGAGCATGAAAACTTTAAACCGGGCGCCAACGGTCAGGCCGCCGTCCTCCTCGCCTCCCGCTTTACCGTTGACCATCCGTGATTTCAGGAGCCCGTAGTCCACCACTATGGCCGTTAGCATGTGCAGCGCCGAGAGCAGCAAGGGGTACCTGAAGTCATACACGACGAAGATCCATTTGTTCAAACTGGATATGGTAGTGCCCGTCACCAGCCACACGAAGACGGCGGACAGGAGGTGTTGCATCTTCTGCGGTTTCTTAGCCACGCATTTGGAGAGACCATCGTCTATCATAGTCTAGTCGTCCTCCCATCTGAAAGGGATATTTTAAAAATTAGCACAATGACATGACAATCTGTCTGTATTCTTTGTACGTGCGGTTTTTCTCGGCTGTGGGGTTTCTTAATTGCAATCGTTCCAGTCCTGGCAACTATTTTAGTCGCGTAGCCTATAGCAGTTGCGCGTTTCCCATTGAATCACTGCTCCCCTTATGTAATGGCGAAAACTGCACAGTGCTACAGCGCTTAAAGAAGCCACATTACCGTGTTATAAAAGTTGTGAGAAAAGAAACTATCAATGATCATGGACTTGTGTGTAACGGACTATTTGTTCTAAACATGTAAACGTGGACATTTTCTTTTCGCCTTTCGGACACGTGCGCGTATTATGCGGACAGTCATTTGGGCTGGTTTAATAAATCAGACTCCAGTCAACTGGTGCCTATAGGGGCACTCTATAATCTTAACGCTTCTTAAGAGTAACCCTGTTACTATTAAATCCGCATCAGTCGTTCGTGTACACTGTATAGGCACAATAGTGCACTTAAGTCTGCATTACAAATCCAGTTGTATCAGAAATTAATGAAAAAACTGTTAAATTTGAAAAACTGAATGGGTAACTCAGATTTGAGAATTTGGAAAACAGACAACACGTGTTGGTTCGCTACCAGCCCTCGCGTCTTACGTAAATACTTGCAGTGTACAATACATATAGGCTAAACACGCGCCCACGTTCTTAGACTTCTCCAAACTTTATTTAACGAGGCAGTGGTAATGAAATAAAACCCGTGTTTAGAGAACAACCTCAAATGAATATAAAATCCTAACGGTTTTACAAACAAATAAAATATCAACTTGATTGATCCTGTAACATTTATCACCAACTATAACTAATTGTAACCGTGATGCAGCTGAGAAAATTGTTTGTAATATGTCCCCGGTGGGGTTGACTATTGCACAATTAACTTTAGAATAATTAACATTTTAAGTCACAAAAGTCTTTATTAAGCTCGTCGTTGTAACAATTTATTAAGCTCGTCAGAAAACAATCGGATCGAAAACGTAACGGTCGAATGACTTGTATATACAGTAAAACACCACGAAGACATTTACAAAATAACATGCATAAAACATTGCAACTGACCAACAGCATCCAAGACTCACGCCACCGTATTTTGACAACACCAGCTTCAACTGGGCGCTGTCTTCCCTTACCTCGCGCAGCTAAGATACAGACGCGCTGCTGTCCCGCCTCCACCGCTGAAGTCAGCAGACCAGCGCCGTCACCGTTGCGTTACCGAATATAGACCATTTCATTTCACCGGTGGGAAGCGACTTCAGGTTTTAAAAAAAGAAAAAAAGTTTGCCAACACTTCAGATTCCGAATATAGTATTTACGGTCAATTGGGCAACGTGGCAATATTATTTGTTTACGTTGCTGTCGAGCTTTAAGATGAATTTGCTTGAGTCAAACAGCCTATGATTTTGTAATTGAATGATACAAAAAGCACAAGATAAAAATAAAAAAAAGTTTTCAAAAATTAATTTAGCAAATCACGTAGCTCGGTTAAGTGAAGCATCCTATGTGGTTACTGGGTGATGTTTGTGAATAGCTTGTAAGAAATCTAATATTATTTCACACAGTTAAAAAACTAATATTAAATATTTTAAACCACAAATACAAGCTCTTATTTTATCATCCTACCATATGTTGTAGAGTGCTCTTTTCACTGAATTGACTGTTTGGAGAATGTTATGTGAAAATTTAAGAGGTGAGTGCGGGTACAAAAAAACATCAAATGTTTAAAACGACAAGAGAAAGACTTTTCCTTAATGTTGATGAAAGGTTCAAAACGCAGCATGGGAAGGTAAATTACATACCGGATTAACTTTTGCCAATGTGCGTTCTAGTGACCGAGTTACACACCCCATATTCAGACGGCCAACACACACACACACACACACACACACACACACACACACAGTTATTTGTCAGTTATTTTCTGCTCAGTGAGGCGTGCTATGCTGTTTGGAACGGAAACAGCTACAGGCCCGAGTAACGTCTCACTGACATGCTACACATGTACCTCCCGTGCCGCTTACATGTTACATGTACCTCCATCCAGCACCTATTGTACCTTGTACCGTTATCTTGATGTTGTCGCTTGTCGTGTCTCCTAGTTTTCAGTTAGCACAGGTTAGGTCAGAGACTAATGTTTATTGTGTGAACTGGACTTAATGTGTTCATCAGTTATCTACACCCGCTTATCCTGAGCAGGGTCGCGGGGGGACGCTGGAGCCTATCCCAGCATGCACTGGGGCGAGAGGCAGGAATACGCCCTGGACAGGCCGTCAATCTATCGCAGGGCACACACACCATTCACTCACACACTCATCCCTATGGGCAATTTAGAGGCTCTCAAGTCTTAATGTATATCTACACACAGGATTACATTCAAGCATTAGGCTGCATAGGGGGCGGGGGATCAGTTACACAAGTGTGCGTTTATTCACATGATAAAAGCTGGAACGATTCTGCCACAAAATTTTTAAAGCATGAATTGCAAACAGTGCATCAAAAGATGAGATGCCAACCATGGTTAGGTAGGAATGTGGGAAAAGGTGTCGAGAATGTTGTTGGTCCCCGAGTGATTCCAATTCTGTCAGTCGTAGTCGTTGTTCAGGTTCTCCCGAACAATGCAGCAGAATGTCTCATTTCGAGCTCTAGATGTGACAGTAACTCCCACTTCTCTGGGGTTCCACAGATTGTGAAAACCCAATTAACCTTCCAAGTCTTCGAGGGAATTACATAATTGTACAGAAACATCCGTGGAGCTTTGTGAATCTTACTTCCTTCAAACAGACCTTTTGTATTCTGACACAAAATAAAGCTTAAATGTTTGATTTAGTCAATGTGATAGTCACATCTCCTTTAATTCAAAAAACAATCAATCACAGTATTACAAAAAAGTGCCTCAAATATTCTTCAGCAGGATTTCTAACAGATTTTGTTTTCCTGAAGTGCAATTTATCGTCAGTCGTAAATACGAATTTGGACAGTTCCCTGCAAGGAAATCTCAGTAGCTGGTCTTTTTGATGGTGATCTTTTGAGCCTTCTCAATTTTATAATCTTGAATGCCTAAAAGAGAAGATAGAATTACTGTTTCTGTGAACTTACACAAAATTTTAAAAAGACGTAATTACAGCAACTTGTCGTAAGCAATAAACCCTAATGACTACCCAAAGCCATCAACAATAACCACTGCCTTGCATACATATTCATACCTCGCTTCAGTATTAAAAAAACGTCCCTCACTGAAGTCCATTAAGATAGTGGCATTATGATATTTTCACCATCTCTGGAGCTAAGTTGTGTGGTGTGTGAATTGCGTACGTGAGGATGTGTGTGTGTGTGTGTGTGTGTGCGTGTGTGTGTCCAGTACAGTGGACTTAATGTCCTCACCTTGGTTGAGGGACGTCCCATCTGAAGATAGCTGCCAGTAACTTCGGTCTGACTGGCGAGCTCGCTCCCCATTCACCACGCTCAGGAAGGGCCCCCATAGGCTGGACTCTGTTTCAAATCTGCAGCAGGGTGGGGGTGGGGGTGGGGGGCACGCGAGAGAGCGGAAGTCAACACCCAGCCAATCAGACAATTGCTTGGGAACCCAGCCCGACCAATCGTAATGTGACTATATACTGATATGTAGGACTTAAGCAAGCAATCGGGGGGGGGGGGGGGACACCCTCCCTCCCTCCTTCCCATTTTCACAAACACACACACACTCACACACACACACTCACGTGAAATCCATTTGCGTCTCCTTAAGGAGCGTCAAGGCCTTGTGGAGGGAAGAGCCCTTTGGAACGTCCACGGTTTTGATGGAACTGCTGCCGTCTGATGGGATTACCTCCACCTGGAGGAGTACGTTTTCAGCTGGGGGCTCTGTGATAACGGGCTTGGGCTCAAGAGCCAGGCTATCTGTACGGGAGGACCAATCACAGCGAAGAGATACAATGACGGAGGATCCAGCTCTGCAGGTTTCGAACTTACATCCCTGACACGTGAAATCCATTTCACGGTTGACAACTGAGAATCCCAAGTGAACAACTCCTTTTCAAACAAACAGAACTACTGGACCCAAGTGACAAAATTAAGTTCCCATTCTGGGCACTATTTCTACCATCATTTCTCTTGGGTCAAACCAGAACCAGAAAAAGAAGAGCAACCCTACTTCGCTCTCGCAATGAAATGAGTGCAAGCCTCAACTGTAGGCCCACCCAAGAGCGGAGGCACCAGACTGCACAACCTTCTGGCTGAAAAGTTTCCGGTTCAATTTCCAAGTACATAAAAGTATGGAATGTACTTTAAGGGAAAAATAGCCACGTCATTCAGTTCAGCAGGAGCAAAAGAAAATGGCCACAGGTTTACAGCAGTGATGGTTGAGAAGGCGCTCAGGTTGACTTGGGTGGAATAAGTGATCAAGTGTGATGATGCCCATATTGCCTTAAGGACACTAGTGGGCCTCCAGATTTCCCATTGTTCAGGCTGACCAAACGCACACAGAGCAGCATTAGAAACGATGGGGAGAGCTGGTGTAGCGTGAAGCTCGGGTCCGGGCTCTCACCATCCTCTGCTCCGCACACGGCTGTTTTGACGTGCAGGTAGGACCTCTGCTGGAGGGCCGGCAGGGTTTGGGAGATGGCCATGGGGTTGTGGTAGGTCCCCTTCCTGGCATCCACCCTCAGGGCCTCCAGGGAGGCAGAGCAGTCCGAAACCTGGCTCCCCATGGCCAGCAGGGCCTGCAACACAGAGGCGCATGCTCAGCTTCCACTGCACGCATGTTCCATACCATTCCAGAACATTCCACACACACACACAACGCCTACTGTATTCCTGAACCCTTTTCTGGTTCTGTTCTCGACTATTTTGTTCCAGTCTGCTTTCAGATCTCTGGAGGGTGAACAAACTAATGCCTTTACATTAGACCAGTGGTCCTCAATCCTGGTCCTGGAGAGCCACGGGGTCTTGCTTGCTAACACTGTTACTCGGCACTTGAGTAGCACAGCAACTGATCAGTTAAAGCAGTTGACTACGCAGCTGACCCAAGGTCACCTGGTTTCTCGGGTCTCAATCGGTTGCTGATCTTTAAACGAAAAGCAAAAACCAGCAATCTCTGTGGCTCTCCAGGACCAGGACTGAGGATTGCTGCATGTCACATGTACCGTGGCATCCAACTGGCTGAAGATGACAGGCTCAATGCTCTGTATTCCAACTCTAACTGGAAGTGTTGTGAAAAGCTGGAAAGACCCCCCCCCCCTCCCACCTGCACCGCCAGCCCGGTGCTGAACTCATTTCCCAGGTGTCCGTCGGGCCGTCGCGAGTCTATGAGCTTCTGCTTGATGGTGCCCAGGGGCTCCTCCAGCTGGGCCCCGTCCTGCACGGTAGGCGAATCCTTCAGGCACTGCAAGGCCATCCCAGCCACGGCCAGCGTGTCTGTGGAGAAAGGCAAACACCGTCACCACACTCAAAACCCATTGGGTTGCTAAACGCAATGACAACGTGGTTGCTGAGCAACCTCTCGAGCGACGAGCAGCCCTGTAGATATCTCTCTTCTCCTCTCAGAGACGGCAGGACTCACCGGCGCTGTCGCAGACCCCGTGCTTCGCGTTGTCGTGCCGGACGGCGTGGACCAGCTTGTTTCTCACGTGAATGCTCACCTTCACACCATTGGCGCACAGAGCCAGCACCCCCAGAGAGTACTGGTAGTAATTGGTCAGCGGACGGTGGCTGGCTGCAACACACAGGAAATGATAGAAGAAGAAAACCTTTTAAACAAACTACTGTATGGCGGGAAACAGCAGGACTGTGTTACAGTAGGAATCCCTGACAACAAGAAAGTATGAGAGAGAGAGAGAGAGAGAGAGAGAGGAGGAAGAAAGGAAGATAAGTGCAGAGAGAGGGGTGAGGGAAAGTGGTAGAGAGAAAATTGGAGAGAAATAGTAAGAAAAGGAAGGGAAGAAAAGACAGAAAGAGGTTCAGGGGAGAGAGAGTTAAAGAGAAGGGAAGAAAAAGGATGAGACAGGAAGGCGAGAAAAAGATAAAGGGAGGGAAAGAGAAAAGGAGAGAGAAATAAGGCAAGATGAGAGACACATATACAGAGAGAGCGTATAGCACAGAGAGACAGGGGGAAAAAGAAGAAGAGAGAAACAGGATAAGAGGAGGAAAAAAAAGAGAGAGAGAGAGAAACAGGGGTCCGTAGACATGGTGCTCACTGGCAATGTGCTCCTTCTCCTTCTCCATCTGTTTCTTCAGCTGGAGGATGAGGGGCTCCTGGTTGAGCGTCAGGGCGCTCGCATCCGTACAGGAAGCTTTGAGGGCCAGAGCGTAGAGGGCCAGGAGCCCCGTCACAGGCTGGTGCTTAGTAAGGGAGCTGCAGAGGACCAAACAGAGCAGTCAGGCCAGGAAGGCAAAAAAAGCATCAAGGCCCGTTTTCTCACATTGCGGGACACGTGACAGTCGTCTGTATTAACTGACCTACTGTGGAAGAGAGAACCTCACCCCACAGGGTTCAATAACGTGTATCTTATCTTATATGTACATACAGTTCAGTTCATAAGTAATTGGACAGAGCCAATTTTTGTTGCTTTGGCTCTGTACTCCATCACATTGGACTTTTAACAAAATAATAATATGAGGTTAAGGTGCAGAGTGGCAGAAGGTATTTACATCCATATCAGGTGAATCTGTGGGACCGTGTACTGTGGGACTGCGTAATGAAAACACACATCATAATCTACCGTGGCATCAGTACTTTTCTGTCTGCCCCCGAGCTGATTGGTACCTTGCATGGCAACCTTTCACCATTGGTGTGTGATTGGGTGAATGAGAGGCATCAACTGTAAAGCGCTTTGGATAAAAGCGCTATATAAATGCAGTCCATTTACCATTTACCCGAATCGTGCTGTACCTCTCCAGGTCTTTGTGAAGCTCCGCCTTCAGCCGAACCAGGTACGCGCTCTCCATGCCCAGGTTGTGGTGGGTGGACAGGCGCAGGGCCAGGTGCACGCTGGGATTGGGGAGCGAGCTCTGGTCCTCCAGGGAGCGCAGGAGCTTCTTGTTGAGGGAGAGGATCAGCTCTTCATGGTCGGAGGCTAAGGGACCTGCTCGCCATCACATAAGCACAGGCGGGGGGGGGTGGGGGGGGGGGGGCGGGGGAGGCGGGGAGTCACGTCAGGTAAGTCACAGAATGCGGCAAGGTCACGCCAGGTAAGTGTTTGAGTGACAAGGGGCCACGATGCATGAGGGTGGGCGTGGGGCTGTCACACATAAAGCAGAATCAGTTCAGCAGTATAAAACCCCCCCACCCTCCCTACAGAATACAATCACTTCCCCATGTGACTTCACAGAAAAATCTGTCTATTATTGCCAGACCTACATATGCAAACTTGCTGCCCTTTTGCCCCAGATTTGAGCCATCGCAGCTGCAGAAGTGACAGCCTCAGCATGTTCCGGTGGGGGGGTGGGGGGGGGGGGAATAACTGTCATTAAACGCCGTCAGAACCACAGGCTCTCCAAGGAAAAGTGTTTACCAGGCCGGTCGCCACCGACGACGACAAGTTTCTCTGACTCAGCAGTGACCCCAGCGAAAAGAAAGGCTTGCACAACAGTCTGAGGACAAAGCCTGCTTCCTCCAGTGCTCGCCTCTGCTGTCACAGCACATTTCAGAGAGGAAGACAAAATGGCCACCGGCCAGCAAGGCCAGCAAAGCACACGAACACGCACCAGAGTAGAGTGGAGTGTGGTTGGGCGGCCACATTGTAGTATAATGGCTAAGGAGTTCGTCTTGTAACCTGAAGGTCGCAGGTTCGATTCCCCGGTAGGACACTGCCGTTGTACTCTTGAGCGAGGTACTTAACCTGCATTGCTCCAGTATATATATCCAGCTGCATAAGTGGATACAATGTAATTCGCTCTGAATAAGAGTGTTAGTAATGTAATGTAATGTAATGTTTGAGAGAGGGACAGAGACGCAATATGCCAGGCAACTTATACAGATGGCCACAACATGCAGACACCGGGTGTACAGGAGTGGGAACCACACTGCTGACAGAGGGGCATTCTGGGAGACCAAGCAAGCTTGCCGTTTAGCCATCTGTCATTTCAGCTCACCAGCCCCATTCAAGCTGGAGCGATTGACTTGAATGATCCCCGCCCCTCCCACTCTGTGCCACCGTCACCGATATACGACGAGCAAAGTGCAGGGAAAATGGCCGTCGTGTCACCGTGACCTGCGCTGGCGAGGCTGTCGGATGCCGTCGGGAATTTTGTGGAGGAACTACCTTCACTGATAAGGCCAACCGGGCCGACGTGCAATTAACTTCCCTGCACTTCAAAGTGGCATAAGCTAGGTGGAGAAATGTTGATTCAGATTTATACTCCGTGGTTATTTAACTGTGACAGAAGTGGCTGAGCTCGACACATACTAGGCATAAACCAATGAAATTTATCTACGGATTAAATTCTAAACTTCTTCCAAAAACTCTCACAGAAAAATCTAAATTAGTTGGATTTATAACATGTGCGGCATATGTTGTATCTTAAAATGGAAGAAGCAGTGGTTGTAGTGGTGACAGATTTGTAATTACTGATTAACACTCGAGACAAAGGTTGTCATTTCTGCAAGCGTAGACAATCGTCTTCTTTTCGCTGGTGCATTCTTTCAATGCATGCTACCCAGTGGACTGTGGATATGCTTCCCGGTGTGACCCTGATGATCAAGTTCATGTAAGGCTTTCATGTTTGACTGATTACCCTTCCCATCACCTAGGGATAAAAATAACGCAGAACAGTATGCACTGTGCGAGTAATAAGGCCTTCAACGCTGCTTCAGTGCTGGACTTTCCAAAAAGCTTTTCGCAAGTGCTAGGCACACACAATTGCGCAATTATTTGAAGAGAGAAACACATGAATTTCCCACTAAGGCTCCAATTCAAATGGAGCGCTTCACCAAAGTTGTCCAGGCGCCAATTTATTCAGGGCTGTTGCCACCAGAAATGGATGGAATATCACATGGATTTAAAATGTCGGACTTATTTCACGCGTCACACTGAATATCCTTAAAACTGAGCGCACGAGATGGGGACCTCCTCCATTAGAACGTATATGTTTAACGGACATCCCCATCTCATGCACGCATTTTTAAAGGGCAAGCAGACCTGCAGCGCCGTGAAAAGGTATTTGCCCCTTTCCTGATTTCCTCTATTATTGCGCATTTGTCACGCAGAATGGCTTCACATCTTTGGACAAAATGTAATATTAGAGAAAGGGAACATGTGTAAACACAAAGCACATTTTAAAATTATTATTTCATTTTTTATGAAAAAGTTATCAAGCACCCATATCGCCCATGTGTGACAAATATGTAACAATAGAGGAAATTAGTAAGGTGCCAAACACGTCTTCGTGGCAGTGTAAACAATTTGAAGTTTTAATTAATTTAAATTTAATTACCTTGAGGTTTCCCACTGACCACTGCGAGAACTGCGCATCCAATGAAGACAGCGAGATTCATTTCGCAATTATCTAGATATGAGAGGAAACAAAATACTAAACTTAGAATGTCAAACGCCACAATAAAAGAGGTATCAAGTAATAGTATGTGTCACTCTTTCGCGTCAGTTAAAGTTCAGTGATAGTTTTTACAAATAGAAATTTGTAACAACAATCGTACGAACAGAAATCGGAAACGTTCACGTGAAAGCTCGCTATTCACTTTACAAGCATAAACTAAACCAAAATGCGTACATGTCGAACAGAATGACTTGACAAACATTTACAACACTGTTGTCATTTTATAAGTAGTCAAACGAGCGCAGACGTTCAAACACCACTTACCCGTTATACTCGCTTTGTGTGAAGTGATGCGGGACACTCGCTTGACAATACTGCGTCGTTCCTCTCTCCCGAGGTCGCAAATATTTACGACTATTTCCTGTTCTTTGGTCCGCGGAGTCACATGATTGACTCTTCGGTTACGAAAGTGAGGGAGCGGGGCATGCGGGTGCATGCGTGTGCACGCTAAAAAATTGCGGGTTGAATAGTTTCAGTTTATCCGGTTCGGGATGATAGATTTAAAAGTGTTTCGTGTGGCCTTTATCATTTAGAAATACGTGCACGCCGCATTACAGAGGCTAAAGAACATGGGTTTATGATTTAAGACAATGGCAAGTAGTAGTATCTTTATCCCACTTTTCAATAAAATCAATAAAACCAGACATAGTGATCCCTGTTGGCTGTCTATTAACGAGTTTGATATATGTATGTATGTATGTATGCATGCACCTAAAGGTCACAAGTTTGATTCCCAGGTAGAACATTACCATTGTACCTCTGAGCAGGGTACTTAACCTGCATTGCTTCAGTGTATATCCAGCTGTATAAATGGATGCAATGTGAATACTGTGTAAATGTTGTGTGAGTCGCTCTGGATAAGATCGTCTTCTAAATGCTTGTAATGTAATGCAATATGCATGCACACGTACGTATACTTATTTGGATTAAGCAAGAGAGGGGTCCCAGATTGTCTCTGGGACAAGGTCACTTTAGGTTCGACGTGTGCAGCTGCCCTGCTGCCACTGTCCCTGTACCCCCCTCCCCTCTGGCAGCTGCTTGCCTTCTATCACTTGACGAGTTACGCAATTTTCTGTTTGTCACCCCGTCTATCACCTCGTATTTCTGTGATCCCTTTCTATCTCTGACAGGTGACTCCATCCGTGGAGTGCATCAACATGCTCACGAAAAGCTCAAGCAAATTATACCTGGGGAATTATTACACGACTTTCGCTTTCATTGAGTTTAAGTTGTACTTTGTTGTAAAAAATAAAACGGGTCTGCATTTGACCCCTCCTAGCTATTTAATGGCAGCGCGCACAGGGACCATCTCCAGTTCTGAGGCCAGTACTTAATCTAACATGCATGTCACTTTGGTGTGGGAGGAGACTCACACAACCACATGGAGGACATGCAAACACCATGCAGAGAGGATCTGGGCAGGACTCAAACCCGCAACCTCCTTCTTGTGAGGCATCAGTGCCCCACCATGCCACCCATCCAGCAGAAAACCTTATCCAGAGTGACTTTTACAATGAAAGTTCTTTCTTTGTGGAGCTTTATCACCCCGATAACTGCTCCACTTTACCTTGCAGTACAGTCCAACGGGACCTTGAAATGGCCATAAAATAAACTTTCCTCAAATTAATAACTGCATAGCCTTAAGCGGACATTCGTTTCCATAATTTTCAATCAGTCCTGTCCCCGGATATTTGGTGTTTACTTTTTCTAGAGTGGAAAAAAAGTATCGAAAATAAACATTATACGGCTATTAAAGTTTTGAGCAATGGCTGCTCACATTTATCTATTAAATTCACTTGTATATGGTAGAAAACAACATTTAGAAGGCAATTTCAAGGCTCGTTTGCGTGACCCCGTTAAACTGAATTGCAAAACAGAAGGAGCGTTTCTAAGGATGACAAAAGCTCCACAAAGAAAAATATGACAAAATTACTATCAGTCCCGATCAGCATGGTGGAATTTGTTATGGAAAATTTGTCGAAAAAGACCTAAGTTATCCTTTAATACTTCGACAGTGTACTATTTTTGACAGCAACTAGTAGTCTAATTATAGGCTAGTAACTATAGAATGTATTTATGTTGGTAGAGATCCGCTGTCAATTTTTTTCAAACCTACACATTCATTTGCATTTACGTAACCCAATAACCTGTAAATAGTCTTAATTTTAGACTCTAAACTGTCGTCAAGTGCCCGCAGTAACTGCATGTAGTTCATTCAAATGATTGAAAACGTGTCCCGATTATGAACTCAAACGTTGAACCACATATCCCAAAACCACTAGCGGCTGAGTGTTCTAGAAATTAGCTATGCACGTTCACAGTCGGGCCTACTGGTGCTGCGTCGTTACTGTTTAATAGTGGTTAATGGGTTATCTAAAACCGATTAATATGACGGCGGGTTGAACGTCATTGTGCGTTACTGTTGAAACGTCGAACGACTGGAAACTGAATAGGCTATTTCAACCACTGCTCAAATACAACGGGCAAACCAGGGTTCGTGGCTTTTAATATTTTGTTAGCTAACTTACTAGCTAGGTTGTCTGGTGAAGTGAAGATAAGCTAGTTTTAGGGTCCCAAACGAGTAAATTTATCGACTAGCCAGCGTGATGGTTAGCGTGCTTGCTTGCTATTTTGGTTAGCTGGCGAATTTTACTGTCGTTTGTAAGCTGCACATAATAGTTGAATTTAAAGCAACTCACTGACACTAGTTTTGGGCTAACTGCAATTAGCCACGCCTCTCGGGTTATTTTCAGGTGATAGCTGGCAATGCAACGAGCAAGCAAACTTGTAAATATATTAGGTAGCGTGATAATGTTAGCGGCAACAGCTGTACACCTCCGTTACGCGAGTGTAACGTTAATTAAGCTTCAGTGTTGAAAAGGCTGTTGGATGTGTTAGCGTGCTAGGAGTAGTCATCCTTTTGAAAGTTCAAAGTTGGACGCATAAACTTGAACAAGCGAGTCGTCTGGTTAACTTTACTAACCAGCTAGCTGGCCGCCGTTAATTGTGTGAATGGCATGGTTACACTGAACGAATGAACTGCAAATTCCACTGGCTATCCTGTACTTTTAAATACGGTCCAGGTAATGCCACTGACATTAGAAATTAGAATAGCCCTGTCAGTTTTTCAAAATAAACAAATCGGATCGTTGACGGTAACGAGTATGTTATGTTGGCTATCAGGGTAGCAAAACCATTTTTGCTATATTTGGTTATCTCATGAGTCTTCTAGACATGGTTTATGTTGAACCTCTAACAGTTCATTAGGCAATAATAGTACATTCCCACCCCCATAGTTGTATTATTTGCAAGCTAAGTAGCTACTGATACTACAGAGCTGAGTGAGATGAGCGACATACAGCATCCGTAACTACATATATCATTATATGAACGCAATTGCAATTCCCATAAGTCTCCCTTTCCTCTGTTATAGGTTGACTGTCCACGAGGATACGGTCACGCCTACGGCGTGACGTCACCCACAGCCCTTGCTTCAACTTCCTTTGAAGCCTGTTCAGTATTGTTTCTGTCCGGGAATGATGCTGAAAATGACCCTGGAGTGAAGTGTACACACACACACACACACACACCTCCCGTTTGGGAGCATGCACAGACCTGGTCCAGTGAGAAGCGAACTGGGGTTCCTGACACCCTTGTACCCCATTTCCGGGTTTGGTCACGCTCCAGGCCGGGAGGAGAGCCCTGGGGTTGCGGACGCCATGCACTTTCCGGGAGAGTCCGGCACAGGAGCGTGAGTGTCTCTGGGAAGCGTTTGTATTTGTGTGTGTGTGTGTGTGTGTGCGCATGCGTGCGAGGCCTATATGAGCAACTGTTCCATCCACATGTTGGGCCTGTGCATTCAGCTTCAGAATTACACCAAGTAAAATCTTTCCAGCCATTGATGGAAACTTATTAAAGTTGCAAACTTGGTATAGTGCCCCAGAAAATACAGCTTTAATTCAGCACTTTTGGGGCACTACATTAAGTGTACGTGTCTCCCTTTGTTGAAGTCATAACACTCTTTTCACCTTGCATCTTAGCTGCTGGGCCGGTGTGCGTGCATTTCTTCAGTTATTGCAATAAACTCATTAAGTTAGAAAATGTGCACATGGGGAAAACAAAACAAAGTCCTGGTTTGTGCTGCATGCTTCACTGACACCCATCTCCCGTAAGAGGGATAATCATAACACAGGATAACCCAGGGTCATACTGTGGCATGCCGCAGCTCAGCATGTAGGGACTCACGCCTTTTTTGTCCTTCCTCTCTCTCCATACTTCTCCCAGGAGCTGGGAACGGCGCTGTATGAGGAAGCACCGGAGGAGCCCTAGCAACGAGTGAGTGACAGACTGGCAGTGTAACCGGGACGATAATCAAACCCTTACAGTAACCAGAGAAACTTACGAGTTTGTGCATGAGGAGGTTGGCGTGCGATTGTGTCACAGACACATCTGGGTCAGCTGCCTGTTTTGTCCTTGACCTCCTTTTCAGTGGGAGCAGTCCAAAGAGGAGGCGGCTGATGGGGGAGGTGGGGTCTCCTCCGTGGGACGTCCCGGGCCCCAAACGGTGGCCGGGCTGGGCCCCGTGCAGCGACGGGTCTGTCCCGGACCCCGCCCCCGGGCTGCAGCTGGGTCCCGGTCCCGCCCTCGCCCCCGGCCCCGCCTGCAGCCAGCTCTGCCCCGTCCCGGAGAACAGGCTGGCCTACCCGGGACCCCCCCTGCCGCCACAGCCCTGCCCCAAACCGGGGGGGCTCCGCACCGAGGTGGAGGCGGCCCAGAGGCGGCTGCAGGAGATCGAGGAGAGGTGAGCGGAGGGGCAGGAATGAGGAACTGAAATTTGGCCTGGGGGGTGGAGGAGGGGGGGCAGTAGGAAACCAAATTCTGTTGTGATACTCTCCCCCCCTCCCCCCCACTTTTAGATGAGTGGTGATGAGCCATTTTTCATTTGTAACCGTTTTCGTTTTTTCAGGATAACCCTGGAGGATGACGACGAGGACGAAGATCTGGAGGTGGAGCCGGCGCAGAACAGGCCCGTGCTGGTGATGTCACAGAGCCTGCGGGAGGGGCTACAGCAGGGCTTAGGAGACATCCTGCCACAGAACGTGGCGGAGTCAGTGTGAGTATCTCACTCTCTCACAGGTGCGCACGGCTGCTGCAGATTCATCCAAACCAGGGCTGCCCCCAACCCTGCTCCTGGAGATACTACCATCCTGTAGGCTTTCACTCCGACCCTAACAAAGCTGCACCTCACTCAACAGCTGGAGATCTTGTTGAGCCTTCAATTAGGCTAATTAACCTCTTCAGTTGTGCCAAATTAGCGTTGGAGTGAAAACCTACAGGATGGTAGATATTCAGGAACAGGGTCGGGCAGCCCTGGTTTAACCCATGTCACTCAAATCCCGGCCCTCGAGGGTCGAGACCTGCTGGTTTTCCACCCTCCCTTTACCTGGGAGTCAGGTGTGAACACAGTCTGGCTGATCAGGAACCTGGGAGGAAGGAAAACCAGCTTTTGTTTGGTGCTCATTTCGTTTGCATATTTAGTTTTTTTCCCTGTTGTCCTCTGACTCGTGCTGGCCCATCTCCCCCCCTCTCTCCCCCCCCTCCTCCCCTCCCGTGCGTTCTGAAGGAGCCGCTCCTGCATGGAGCTGGTGGTGTGGAGGCCCCCGGAGGAGGTGCTTCCCCGGAGGCTGAAGGACTCCTTACAGAGGCAGCGGAAGCAGGTCAACGGCAGGGAGGCGCTTCCCGCCGTCGGCCCCCGGCCCCCAGCCGCCGCCCAGGCCTCTGGCCCCGCCCCCAGCGGGCTCTACTGCGGCCCCGCCCCCCTGCCCTCTAGCCCCGCCCCCGCTGGTCTATACTGCAGCCCCACCCCCGAGGTCTCTACTGAGGAGGAGATGGAGCTGTAGCACCTCCCTACCACCCAGATTTCACCATGAGATTGGGTGGCCAGCTGAACTGCGTCTCCACAGAACCAGTGCGCATTTTAAATGCTTCGCCTTTGGGCCAAATGGACTTCGCCATATCGCCATGTGTGGACTGAGTTTGACAGCCATCTCCTGTACCTTCCTGTCTGCAAGAGCCTACGTCCTACGGTCGCCACAAGATGGCCGCCCAAGAGAGGACGGAAGTCCCGCCAACAAGATTGACCGTTGGGACGTAAACGTGTATTATGTCTGGTCAAATCCTCCAAATGACCCATTTTCACAGTTTGTCAAGACCAGTGATATCTAGTGGTTGTGAGAATTAATTTCACCACTGAAATTAAGATAATTTTAAAGAAAAATAATTTTTAAAAAGAGAAATTTAGATTGCCCTCCCCCTAACCCCAATTGGTCTATTTTTACGTTTCATCTGTCCGTCTCAGTGCTGGGCGGGGCTTCTGTCCTTTCTGGAGTGGCCTTCTATTGGCAACCAACTTACCCCGCTAACACAGCTAAAACATCCTCACAATGTTGCAGCCCTGTAGGGGCAACGTTATAACACTGACAAACCATTCCGTTAACATTGCGAAAACGTTTTGCGTTAGCTAGGTAAGACCATTTGCGGGTTTTTTTTCCCCGTTCCTGGACATTAGACACATCAGGACGTTAAAAAAGACACACCTGTGGACAGGTACCCTGCTGCCGCCAAGCTTCAGCAACAGTGTCAAAACGGCCTTGAGTGCTCGGCCACCTGCTAAACTTTCTTCTCCGTTTTACTTACTGTTATATATATATAAAAAAGCAACAGCTTCAACATATTATCAAAAATATAATAGCCTCACATTTTTCTCATAGAGCTTGCCGCCTATGCAGAAAAACTTGTTCAGGCTTACGGTAGTCGGCCATTTTCTTTTTTGTTCTATGTTCAGCCATATTGTTTTGTTTCCAGTACAAATTCAAACTGGATTTGTTACCTTTGTGTTCAACGTTCAAGGGTTTGGCTAAGGTACTGCAGCTAAGTATACTATGCTAATTTTACATTCTCAACAGTGCCAGTACAGTTTTTCATTTTTGTGTGAAAGTGGATGGGGGTTTGGCTTTCCAAGGGGTAGAGGTGGGACTCCCAGTAGATGGCAGGTTGGCTTTTGTTCCAGTGGCTCCAGTGTGCAGCTCCAACAGGAATGTGTGAAGCCTTTGGCGGGAAAATCCTTCAGCACTAGTGCTAGCATCCAAACCAATTGATTACGTTAGCATGGCTAAAGCTGGTGCTCCTTGGGTTGTCCTGAAGGGAACACTCTCCTGCCATTTTGTAATGGCTCCATTGTGCTATGAGCAGGGAAGGGTCAGTAAAGTAGGGATCTGGCGTATGGAAATTATCGGCCGGTATCCATAACCGATATTTGTCCAGCCATGGGGGGTCTATGCTGGTAGCACCATTTTTTTTTTACATTACAGAAAAGCATTTCCACATTCGTGGAAGACGGTGAGTGCAGCAATGTCAACTTATGAAGGGAAACGTTTCAGCTTGCTTTACTGTTAAGCAGAGGCCATAAGTCTAGAGAGCTACGGAGTCTCTGTACGGCATCGCTTGCGAGTTTGGCTGGTAAAAACATTAAAAAACGAGGTTCAGGTGACTTTGATTGGTCTACTGACAATTTCACGGAACTGACAGAGTCAGCCATGCATGAAATGCTGACCATAATCTTACTTTTTGGCCAACAGCAGTAAGACTGCTTTGTGCTCATACGACCCCAGTATTACCGTACATCCATACAATAAAACGATAAAAATTCGGGTCTTTTCGATCATTAAAGGCTCCAGTCGGAAGGAGCCCGGCCTCCAGGACTAAACGGGAAGGGCACCGGTGTTACGGGTTTGAGTCCGAACCGTACGTGAGCCATCCTGGACACAGCTATGCAACAGGAGTGATGCATTCATGCCTTGTAAAATCCCATTTAAAAAAAAATTTTTAAATTAAAAAGCACATACAATCAAGTATTATGGGTTTCGTTGGGCTTCAGAATGTGAATGTTCTTTTTTGTTTTTGTTTGTTTGTTGATCCAGATGATCTTATTTGCACCTTGATTGTGGAAGCCTGTGTAAAGTGGATTGTTGACCTTTTCTTTTTTTTTTTTTAAATTAAACTTGAAATGACAAAATACCATGCCTGCGTGCTTTATTAGGAAAAGTGAACCATGGAACGGGGAAGAAATCATGACTGAAGTAAAACCTCACTTGCACTTAAAACTGCGCTGATTTGGCAGTTCTCTCGCTCGAATATTTGAACGATTTCGAAAAAGACGATGAAAGGAGCACTCGGGAGTCATACAGAGTTACGCGACCGGCCCTTTAACTGCGAACCCCATGCCCCCGCCACTCAAGCGGCGCCCGCCTGCTGCCCGGCGCGGGGTGGCTGACCGTTTTACGAGCGCGCGGTCAGGGCGCTGAGCGTCCGCGCCGCGCGTGAAAGGCGGCGGGACCTCGGGGATATTGCCGCGGTCTGACGTCAGGCCGCTCCCTTCAGGCCTTTTAACTGCGGCAGTAAAAACCTGGCGAAACTCAGGTGTTGTTCGGAGCGTGCTCAGGTGTTTACGGGACGTCCTGACTGCGGGGTCAAGGCCTCTGTGGGCGTGGGGGCGAGGCCCCTGGGGGGCGTGGGTGAGGCCCCGGATCCCGCAGTCATCCTGTGAGTGAGAGGCGAGACTTCGTGCTTTTCAAGCAGTCCTCTTTTTGAAACGTCCCGACCACAGCGGTTCCACAGTTCACCGTACCTCACGTGCGTGACTTTGGGGGGGGGGGGCACCTGTCTCTGAGTCGGTGGGTGGGGTGGGGTGGGGTGGGGCAGTCCCATGTCTGTATCTCCCTGGGGCTCCAGCTCAGTTCGGGACCGTCCGGCTGTGGGTTCGGGTCCTGGTGTGACAGCGCTCTGAAGCAGGGCCGATCTGTATGGAGAACACGGGGGGCGTTGGGTTAGCCACCTCCGCTAACTCACGTTACCCCCCCTCCCCTAACTCACACGCTGTACCCCCAGGGTGAATGGGATGGGAAAGGGGACTAGACCGGGGCGGGGCGGGGCGGGGCGGGGCGGGGACTCACCGTCTCCAGGTATGATCCTGCCAGCCCCCCCGCAGTGCCCAGGTGCACGTCCAGGTGCGTCCCCAGGTACGTGCTCGAGTGTGTGTTCAGGTACGGGCCCAGGTGTGTTCCCAGGTGCGTGGGGCTGCAGCTCTGCACAGAGTTCTCCGCACGCAGCTGTCTCACGCGGCTCTGCAGGTGGCGCAGCAGCTTGAAGGTGGCCAGGTCGGGGGGGCTGGGGGCGGCGGGGGGGTCCGCAGACAGGAGGGAGGGGGTGGAGGTGGAACGCAGTACCCCTGGGTCACCGTACTCCTGGAACAAGAGAAGAAATCCGAGCAGTTTCATTAAACAAGTCACTACAGCAGGGAGTACTTTTTGACTTCTGGAAGTTTCTTCGACAAGGGTAGCCATGTTAAATCGGTGTAAGTCAGTATTTAAATTAGTGTTTTCATTGCACATTGACAATTGATGGGAAGTGGTACATCACAGTCCCAGAGGGAAAGAGAGAGAGAGATTGGAGTGATAAATAAGGTCACACTGCAGGAGTGACAGTAGTAAGAAAAGATGCAGCGTATGTGAGGGAGGCATGTGCCTGACCTTTCTCCTCGTGGGTAACGCCTAAGACACCGACAAAAATAAAATTCCAACATGGCGGTCACCTATAATAATCCCTATTTGTTATTGTATTAACCCACTGAACAGTAGGTCTCTTCCCAGTGTTCTAGGAACTCTGTTGCCTTCGGTTACAGGCAGTGATTGTGACATCAGCATTAGAACGTTCGGTTGAGAACATTCTAATCGGTCATTTGTGACCTCACACATTAAAAAGGTTAAAGGGTTAAACACAGAAACACTCCCTGAGCGACTATACATTGCAATACTCCGCTCGTGTTTTTCAATGTAAAAAGTTTTTTTTTTTTGGTGTCTGATGTGGTAATTTACCGCGGTCAGCTGCCTCATCTCAGTCTCCAGACGCTGCAGTTTCCTCTGCTGGTCCGTTCTGGTCCTCGGGACACGTCTAAAAAAAAAAAACGAATATCAGGCGTCACACACCACACCAGCACAGCAGAGGTGCAGAACTACAGCTACTGCTACTGCTAGGACGCACTACTGTCACACAGGAGTTAGCATAAGCGACTCATTCTTCTTCTATGTTGAGAGACACTTGTCCTGGAGGCCCGGATGTATCTAGGTTAGTGAGTTATGCTCGGCGCTATTTCCACACTACTGCTACATCTCAGCGGTGAAACATGTTACCTCTCCTTTAGTAACTGTGCCTTGCATCTGTAGGAGGGGAAAGCTACACGTCAATCAACATGCACAATGCAACGCATTTATATTTCCAGGTTTCTCAACAGAGAAATAAATCATAACAGTCATATGGTACGGTCACAATGTTCACATCTTTAAGCAATGCATTTTTCATTAGGGAGTTATTTGCTAGGAATTTAATACGACTACTGAAAGTAAATTGAAATGTATTTTAAAGGTTTGTAAAAACCCAATGCACATATGACATCACATGTTACTGTGTAGATCAGTGGTTACTACATTACATATGTGCCAGCCGATGTTATGTTTATTTTTTGACTAATGATAGATTTATTTAACTACTTTTTCGGGGTACAGGGCAAAGATCTAAAATAAAACACAAAACGCTGCTCACTGTAACCAGAGAACGCAACATATAGCAACTTGGGCTGCAAAAGGGGAGGATCCTTCATATCACCATGTGACCTCGTGTGATGTAACCCAGCAATAAAGAACCGGCCCTTCAGAACTTTACCTCACTCCACCAACCACCAATCACTGCGCACCTCCACTGTGATTGGTGGATTTCACAGAGAACAGGCATTTCCTTTGTTTCCCAGAGGTAGTCCATGTGTAGAGCTGAAGCATGCGTGTTTTATAACACTTGTTGCACGGCCAAGCCAACGGGTTGTCAAAAAGATTGAACATCCCAGAATTGCAAAGGTGACTTTTTACCTTTGTCTTCTTTGTTGGTATTGTGAAATGTGATTAAATGACACGATACATGAAGAATGTTTTAAAAATCTCTGTCAATTGCCTCCAATCAGCTGCACAAGCAAAACTGTGAGACTCTGTGGAACTCTGTGAGACTCTGTGGAACTCTGAGACTCTGTGAAACGTTTTGCTGTACCTCTCCAGCTCGGCCGTCAGCTCCTCCTCAAACTTGCGTGCCAGGCGAGCGGCGGTCTGCTCCTTCCACCTCCCCATGCTCCTCTGCACCTCGCGCAGCTCGCTGTCCTTCTCCTGCAGCTGTCGCCGTAGCGACGCGACCACGCCCCCCGGCTCGCAGCTGCTGTCCCGCAGCTGGGTCCTCTGCATGCTGCTCAGCTCCTCAATGTGCTCCTGCACACGGGACATGGGGTTAGTCTGTCCTCCACAGGGGACAGGTATCCTGTACAGGTGTTCACAGAGGGGTCTCTACCTGAATCAGCCTCTCTTTCAGTGAGTCCAGGGCCTGCTCCCTTTCCACAGTCAACCGCTCGTTCTGAGTCCGCAGCTCCCGCTCCTAAACACACACACACACACACACACAAAGACACACGCACACGAATGCACGCACACACACACACATGCACACGCACACGCGCACGCACGCACACACACACACAAAGACACACGCACACGAATGCACGCACACACACACACACGCACACACACACATGCACGCACGCACACACACATGCACACATGCATGCACACACACACACACACACGCGCACACACACACACACACACACACAAAGACACACGCACACGAATGTACGCACACACACACACACACACACATACATGCGCACGCACACATGCACGCACACACACACATGCGCACGCACGCACACACACACGCGCGTGCACACACACACGCATTGTGTTACTGACATGAGTGATTATGCTGTTATATAACTCAGCTCTGTGTATAAAATGGGCGGAGCCTGTGCAGGGGGAACATGCCTTGTCCCGGGCTAGCTGTTGGGTCTTGTGCCTCTGCGTGTCCAGGTCCTGCTGCAGACGGCTGACCAGGGTGTACAGCTGCTCTCTCATAGAACGCAAGGTTTGTGCCACC
>CM077293.1:3212284-3260657 GCA_039654925.1 Anguilla pacifica
GGCTGCACTGCATCGTGGGTAAGCGACGTGTGAGTGACAGGTGCGTCTGTTACCTGGTGCTGTCCGCCAGCGTCCGGCTGTCTCTCAGGCTGGCCTCCAGGCCCCGCCCCTCACGCTCGGCTTGCTCCGCCCTCTCCTGGGCGTACTCCAACTCCTGCAAGGCATGCTGGGAGATCACATGATCACACGGGGGACCGTCATTGGGTGACAAGCTCATGAGCACAGATATGAACGCTGGTGGAGCTCAGTTACACCACTGAGATGAGACTCCAAAAAAGGAAACACACCGCTCGGATGTTCTGACATATTGCTTAAAAATGATTATTTTAATGATTACTATTACAAATACGGACCGCCTAATTGTATTTATGAGCATATCACAGCAATACCCTTATGTGTGCGTATGAGTGTATATATACCTTCTTCTGTTGCAGTAATGTGGTGAGGGACAATTCCGTATCATGCAGCTGTTCCCTCTTCTGCTTCAACCTCTCCTCCTCCCTTAGGCAGTTCTGTAACACACACACACACGCACACACACACACACACACAGATACACACACACACACACACACACACACACAGATACACACACACACACGCGCACGCGCACGCACGCACACACACACACACACACAGGAGCATTACAGAGTAGAACAGGAAATGTCCCAAAGAAACAAGCACAAAACTAAACCAAGGTGACACAGAAAAGGCACCAACCACAGAAAAAGACCTGCAGTGCAGCAACAGCGCCCCCTGTCAGTGGCCGCATGTATAACCCACAGAAGAGGACCGTGACGGAGAGTAGCTCACCTGTCTCAGAGCGTGGAGAGCTTCCTCCAGCAGCAGCCGGTCTACGCTCATCGCCTCCAGCCACCCGCCAGTCAACTGAAACAGGGAATCATGGGAAAATTGTATTCTTTCATTTTTCATAAAATTACACTGAATATGTTCAATAAACGCTGGCAATAAACGTTTAACCTCACAACACTTTCAATAAATGAAGAGTTGAGTGAAAAGTAGAGAGTAAAAAGAGGAAACACTTGAATCATATCAGAGAGAGAGAGACAGCGACAGGAGGAGAGAGAGAGAGAGCGACAGGGAGGAAGAGAGAGATAGAGCAATCGGGAAAGAGGGAGAGAAAGGTGGAGAAAGAGAACATCAGTGGCTCAGTTTCCGATTCCACACCGGGCAGAAAGAGGATAAAGGGAAAACGCTCATAACCGGATTAGCGGTCTCACCGTGCGCAAGTGCGACCGCTTCAACCGGCCGGGCCGCCTCCTCCAGGGGGCGCTGTTCTTCTGCACCAGCCCTCTGTGGTCCAGTCCTGAGAGACCCGTGTGCTCTTGCTCCTCCTCCTCTTCCTCGTCAGTTTCCTCATCGTCCGAGCAGTCGTACCTGACCACAGCGCTAACAGAGGCACAGCCGCACAGAGAGACAGACGGTCAGTTTCCGTCCAAATGCTCCGCAAATGGTCGAACCCAGACAACGGGGCCCGTCAGAACAGGTATCTTAACAGGAAGAGCCGCCCCGCATTTAATACAGATGTACAAACATTTAAATAAATATATGACTGCTGTCCTGGTCAAGCTACCCTTGTGGAAACTGAACATACTGCAATACATTGCAAACATGTACTGTAGACATTACGGAAAACATAATGACAAATATATTTCTCAACACTGAATTAAAAAATAATAAAAAATACAGTGTGTCTATTGCAGTGTATTCCTCTATCCACAAGGCTGGTACAGCTTTAACCGAATCTGAGAGACGAGTTGTGACGTTCGGAGATTCCAACCTGGGGGGTCCCCTCCGGGGCTTATGGGGTGCTCTGACACGCCGGCTTCCATCCGGAACGTTCCGCCTCAGAGCCTGCAGGCCTGACGATGTTTTTACATTTTTTTTTAAAACAGTACACGCAGCGATTTTTCAATGTGACAGCAGCAGTAAAAACAGAAACGGTAAGAAACAGGAATACTAAATAAAAGATGAGAGTGTTGTTTGCTGCTCATATAACTGAGGTGAATGCACTAACTGAAAAAAAAACAAAAAACAAAAAAGTAAATCTTAACGACTGTTTTATTCTTGTATTTAGGCTTAAAATATTATTTTGATTACTTGTTTGCTGAGTAAGACGAAAAAGTTTGCCAGTGAGGTGAGACAGTTTTAATAATTTCAAGATTTTCCAATGGTGCAAGACAATTTAACTTGGTAGGCAAAAAATAGCTTAAAACAAGCAAAAAAATGTTCTACTTGTGAGAAAAACATTAAGATTTTAAGACTCACTACAACAGTGAAACACTTGTTCAGACAGACTTCTTTTTTGCAGTGTGTCCTCTTGCATTGTAAGTTGCTCTGGACAAGAACATATGCTAAATGAATGTAGCATAATGTAATGTAATGTAATGTATGAATGTAATGTAATGTAATGTAATGTAATGTAATGTATGAATGCAGTGTAATGTAATGTAATGTAATGTATGAATGCAGAGTAATGTAATGTAATGTAATGTATGAATGCAGTGTAATGTAATGTAATGTAATGTATGAATGCAGAGTAATGTAATGTAATGTAATGTATGAATGCAGTGTAATGTAATGTAATGTAATGTATGAATGCAGAGTAATGTAATGTAATGTATGAATGTAATATAATGTATGAATGCAGAGTAATGTAATGTAATGTATGAATGTAATGTAATGTAATGTATGAATGCAGTGTAATGTAATGTAATGTAATGTAATGTATGAATGCAGTGTAATGCAATGTGAGTAAACAGCAGCATATGGACTCACTGAACTTTGACCTGGGCTCCAGCAGCAGGTCAGGGTCACTCTGGTCAGTACACAGGTCCTCCAGGTACAGGTTCCCCTGGGCACACCTGACCGCTGAGGGGGGGGCGGGACACAGGTGAGTGTGAAGCCCTTCAGAGCTGACCACACACACACAGGTCAGAGTGATACGCGCTTATGACACGGTGTGGCTCGGCAGTATGACGTGCCAGAAACACATTCTGACTTGTGTTGCATCTGCACGTGCAGCACTAATCAGAAAACCTCTCAAAACTCAAACTGCGACCACAACATGATTGGAAAGATGCTTACAGTCTTGTGATGCTTAATTCTTCCCATTCACGCGATCAAAGGCCTGCTCTGAAACAGGCATCTCAATGCAATTTCTATGTAATCAATTCAAAGAAAAATATGGCCTGTAAATGCTAGTACTCGAAAGTCTGTACTTCAGTCATGAGTTCACCTTTTAGTCCCCGCGTCTGTGGCCTTATTGTCCTGCCCTGTCTTACCCAGGTCTCCTTTTCAACCTCAGTGTGACACCCATTTAAAATAATAGCTGATGATGAATCCAGCAGTAGAGTTGGACAGTGCAGGCAGTGCAGCCCCCTTCACTGTGTGACACACGTGAGAACGGGGAGCGCGTCCTCATACTGCAGGCCCAACGCCCCCGCCCCCCCGCCCCCCCGCCCCCCACACCTGCACCGCAGCGGAGGGCGTTCCGGAAGTGTTCTCGGACCCGGTCGGTGCGCACCGAGTCCAGGTCGCTGTCGATGGTCACCGAGTCGAAGCTCTTCACAGGAACGCCTGCGGATACGACACACACCGAGGGAGAGGAAACCGCACTCTTCATCAGGTCCAAACAAATACGCACACATATAGATATAACGTTATTTTTTACTTCTATGTATTTAACCCCTTCTGCAAGGGGGCCCTGACATGAAACACAAAGCTACACCAACAAGACTTACACCTAACAAAATGTACAAACATCAAATGTGGAATGAGACAGAGGTGTAGGCAGGTTATTTTCAGAAAAGTCAGGTATTTTGGTTGCTAAGCACTACATTACCAGCCTTGCAGTAGTGAGAGAAAGAGGTTGAGCGGCAGGATGTGGGCACAGGGGTGCAAAGTTTAGGGGTCTGAAAGTAAAAGTCCCGCCACGTGTTTCTCCCACCCATGAACTCAGCCAGCTGATTTAATTAGCTCTGCAGTACCTCCTGGCTGAAGAATTCTACTAATTAGCAAATCCAGGTGGTTGGATCAAAATACTGGGGAGGACTTTTACTTTCGGGACCTGGACTCTCACACCCGTGCGTGTGCAGTACCTGCCAGGTGTCTGACAGTGGGATGGGCGGGGGGACCCGTGACCCCCTCTGCCTCCGCGGTGATCACACTGGACCGGGACGCTGTCAGGACACCGGTGCCACTGCTGCTGGGAGGGCCGGGAGCTGAACCGAAACCTAGAACAGGAAAGAGACACGTGCGGACGTCATCTGACACTGGTCATGGAGAACTGCAAGATGGCTGGTTTTCATTTTTACCATGAATTGGTAGCTGCCTCATTCAACACCCAATTCAGAATCTAAGGGACCAGCTGAGGTGAGTAAAATTTTTTTTAGGTTTTTTAAATTTATTTTAAACTGTAAATCAACTGTTCCTGCCTCTCGCCCAATGCATTCTGGGATAGGCTCCAGCACCTCCCGTGAGCCTGACCAGGAATAAGCGGGTATAGATGGATGGAAATCAACTGCAATTAACGAACGCATTAAATGAGCACACGTTAAATGCATTAACAGTGAGGGCCAGCAGGTGGCGCTCCAGGACCAGGGTTGAGGAGCCGAGCCCATAATGAATGATCACAAGGCTCGGTGCTGAGTAAGCCCATATCCACACGGCGCTACTGGCAGCAGCTGTGCCGGACCCGGACGGCAGCACCGGTGGTTTGGGCTGACTCACCGGTCTGGCTTAGAACCTCCGGCAGGCCCCCGTCGGTGCAGTCAGGCGGGGCGGGATTGGGGCAGGGGGGGCCATAAGGCACAGGGGGTGGGGGGCAGAGGGGGGTCTCCGTGTCCCTCTGCGGGGAACGGTGGGGGACGGGGGTCCAGCCAGGGGAGGGGATGCGGAGTTTGAGTTCTCGTTCTGCGGGTTCTGGGGTGGGTCCAGGCCAGCTCGGACACCTCGACATCATTCGAGTCCCGGACCCGCTAACCTTCCGCGCTAGAGTGTCTGATTTGGGTTTTAAAGAAGCTGTGGTCCCACCTCCTGACCCCTCTGCATGGGGTGTACTGGTCCAGTTGGTCCCATCGCTGGTTGGGGCAGTCCCAGGCCTCTTGTGGACACATAGGGGGGTTGAATCTGTTAAAGCAGTCATGCTGACACTCCTTCCTCCAATGGGATGGGACTCCTGGTAGACACTGCGTTTTTTACAACCCTGGGGTGACTGGCCCTGGGACAGTTCAACCTGCTTAGAGGGTGTGTCTCCTGACTGCTCACTATCGCCCCCTGGTGGTGGGAGTTGGGAGTGCTGTGCTTGTGTGCTCTGTTCACAGAGACCCAGTGGAGCTCCGCCCCCAGGCCCCGCCTCCTCGGCTCTGACTCCACCCAGTGGCTCCTGCCCTGTGCTCGCACTCCCAGGCCCCGCCCCCTCAGCTCTGACTCCGCCCAGCGGCTCCAGCATCTCCTCCCTGAAGCGGGCGGCGAAGTCCTCGGTGCGGACGCTGTCCTCTCTGCGGGGCGGCGAGCTCCCAAACCCGCCCTCCGCCCGTCCCAGCAGGAGCTCCAGCCTCCAGAGGCACCGCTCCCGCTCGGAGTCCTCTTCAGCCTCCCCCGCCACCGCTCCCCCATCATCCTCCTCCTCCTCCTCCTCCTCCTGTTCTGCAGAGTCAGGGCCCCTGCTTCCCGACTGCTTCTCTGTGAAGGAAACAGCGAGTGGAGAGTTTGGATTCAGTCCGGGTTAGTAAGGGGGGGGGGGGCTCCAAATGAATATGGAGGTGTGCGGGGTGTGGGGGGGGGGGGGTGTGGGGGCTGAGCTGGGACGTTATCTGTTATTGGGCATGACAGCAGGGGAAGCGCCAGTTCTCCGGGTCACTTAAGTCATTCTGTTCTTGATAAATGTGAAATGTTCCGGTGGTTGCTGTTTCAGGACTGGTTCTTGGACTTCAGCCATGGGTTCATTCTGTGAGCCACTGTCCAGAGATGGAAGCTTTCTGGCAAAGCAGGGCCCCCCCCCCACCACCAATCAGCAGGCTAATATGTTGCTGGGGCTAACACCGCAAACAGTTCTATAAGGTTACCTGAGGAGAGGTCTGGAGACTCGGAGACGGAGTGTCCCACGTCGAGAGGGGGGGTGGAGGTGGCATTGGTGTGGAGGGTGCTCCCAAACCCAGTGTCCTTGCTCACAGACTGACTCTGACCGAGCGCTTCAGCACATAAGAAATAAAAAATGCAAGGAATACAGAATAAAGAATAAGGCTCAAACATGGAGGACAATTAGAGGATAATACTGTTATTTTTTTCAGCATCGTCAACATATCCTATAGAGACCAAAATCAATAATATTACCAGTATTACCGGTGTTAAAGGCACAAGGAATGCTATCTCAAGGTGTATCGCTGTTTCCTGAGAGATCGAGCCTACCTGTGCTGTTGTGAGTCATTCTCTTACTGTTCCCACCATCCTCTCTGGCTCTGACAACATGGCTCTGGGCCTGGAAACATTTCGACAGTAGGACAGGTGAGACACCAACATTAATGATGTCACAGACAGGTGAGACACCAACATTAACGATCACACAGACAGGTGAGACACCAACATTAATGATCACACAGACAGGTGAGACACCAACATTAAGGACCTCGCAAGTGACCGATCCAGCTCTAAAGCTCTAGTTCTGAGTGAGGTGCGAATCCTAAACCTGGCCATGCCAAAGCCCGCAGTAGATCCGCGGACTGTTTGCCAACCGGGATGATTTTATTCAGCTGGCGCAGGTGCGCACAGAGCCTTGCTCACCTGTAAGAGGCTCGCTCACCTGTAACTGGCTCACCTGTAAGAGGCTCGCTCACCTGTAAGAGGCTCACCTGTAAGAGGCTCGCTCACCTGTAACTGGCTCACCTGTAAGAGGCTCGCTCACCTGTAACTGGCTCACCTGTAAGAGGCTCGCTCACCTGTAAGAGGCTCACCTGTAAGAGGCTCTCTCACCTGTAAGAGGCTCGCTCACCTGTAAGAGGCTCACCTGTAAGAGGCTCGCTCACCTGTAACTGGCTCACCTGTAAGAGGCTCGCTCACCTGTAAGAGGCTCACCTGTAAGAGGCTCGCTCACCTGTAACTGGCTCACCTGTAAGAGGCTCGCTCACCTGTAACTGGCTCACCTGTAAGAGGCTCGCTCACCTGTAAGAGGCTCACCTGTAAGAGGCTCGCTCACCTGTAACTGGCTCACCTGTAAGAGGCTCGCTCACCTGTAAGAGGCTCACCTGTAAGAGGCTCGCTCACCTGTAACTGGCTCACCTGTAAGAGGCTCGCCTGTAACTGGCTCACCTGTAAGCGGCTCAGCTGGGCGTCGATGGCGTCCAGGAGGAGGTCGCAGTGGTCCCGGGGCGGCCGGGCGTGCGCGGGCCCCAAACCCTGGACCTCTGCCTCCACATCTGAGCAGGGGAGAGAGAGGAGAGAACATCCAATCAAATCAAGCATATCTGTATAGCGCGATGTGTGTGGAAAAAAACACACCGGGCCATCACTATGTAGAGCAGTGGTAACCAACCCTGTTCCTGGAAATCTACCATCCTGTGGGTTTTCACCCCAACCCTAACAAAGCCACACCTCGCTCAACAGCTAGAGATCTCACTGAGCTGCTAATTAGCAGAGTCAGGTGTGCCAAATTAGGGTTGGAATGAAAACCTACAGGACGGTAGATCTCCAGTAACAGGGTTGGTTACCACTGACGTAGAGGAAGTGCACATCCTAACCCACAGCCCAAAGATGAACGAATGAGAGTGTGAGGGCGTGATACCAGAGTAAAGCAGCTCGTCCGTGTCCTCTCCTGTCTCTCGCGGCCCCTCCTGATCTCTGTCGGCCATCTTGTGAGGCGCGGGGACGGACGCGGCCCACTCGCGATTGGCTGCAGGGCAGCGGCTGAGAAACACAATGGAACTATGGGTAAAGCCGCGCGCCCTCCGACGAGCAGCGCCTTTTGTAATATCCCACCGTTCATTTCAATGGGAGCTCAATTTTTCTCGACCGCAAGGCATCGACAGCCATCCCAGCATGCATTGCGGGCGCGAAAAATCGGCCTCCCATTGAAATGAATGAAGGCGATTACAAAAGTCGCTTCTCGTTGGAGAATGCGTGGCTTTAACCTAAAGCCAGACTTTGCTTACAGTAGCACCGCAAACACCTTGAACATCAAAGGAAAAAGCGCCAAGTATCACAGTCCACCTGGAAAACGTCCACCAATAAAAAAAAACTGTTATTCCTTTCATGGAACAGTAAATAATGAGCTTAACAGCAGGGTTAGCATTTCAGGTTATTCAGAAGGTATACACCATACAACAAGAGGTGGGCAGTCAAGCGTAAAGTGAAACAAGTATCCGGTCTGCTTATTATAGGGCGGCACTATAGGCATGTCAAAAATACTGTATATGATACACAGCGCTCTGTACAGGCGGACAATGGACAAACCACAGTGCCTGAAGAATGGCTGTCCTTTGTTCATGACCTGAGGCCTTTCTGAGGGGTTTTCATGCCTAGCAGTGCCTTATAATAAACAGACAGCATTCCTGTTTCACCTTACAGGGACTGTTCGCCTCTTGGTGTAACGTTTATACCTTCTTGCAAAGCAAGCCAGAACCCCATTGTTGTGATTGGGCTATTTAGAAGGCCAGGGCCAATGCTTATGGGTCACAGAACACGGTTCAGTCCGGAGCATTTTAGAACACATTTAAAGCAGCCCTGCTTCCCTGGTGTCACACGTACTAAGTCGTCCACCGGCTGGTTTAGCTTAGGCCATAGCCCCAGACAGCTCCCCAGACACAAGACGCCTTTGCAGCTATGCCAAACTAAGAAATATAGACCAAGCCAAAGGTAATCAACGCTGCTCGCTTCACACGCTAACGTTACTTCTTTCAAAAGCAAATTGCCTTCCAGAGTACTCTCTGCCACTCACCCCGTTCGAACTCGCGCGGTCATACCGGGGCGACTGTCCTCGCGAGGCAGCCCCGCCAAGCTTGGAAATATACTGCATCCTGCTTACTGAACCACGTCGCCTGGGGCGCGCTTAGTGGAGACCGAAGATGCGGCTCTGCACGCGGACATCGGTTCTGCTATCGATCGGTTTAAAAACCGTACGTTGTGCACCGGAACAACTGGCTGGACAAAAACGTGACCAAAGACGTTAAAGGTCCAGATTCCAGCTGAGGGACTGTTGTCAGTGGTAGCCTATATGCAGCTGTGACTATTTACATTTTGTCACTTTATATTCGGTCAAATATCTCCCAGGTTTCTCCTCGGCGGCTTTTTCCGGTGATTGTGTGGATTCATGTCAGTGATAACTTGGCTGACACACAGACCCCCCGGCCCCCCACCCCTCTCCACAGCCTAGGGAAAGACAAGGGTCACCCTGGAAACATAGCCCCCCCCCCCCCTTTTGGAACTTACAAGACAACAAGTCGTGCTCCGACAAAGAACACAATAAATTCCACAACCATTCACGTGTGGTCAGTTCACATAGCTCAGAGCCAACGAGGAAAGTTGCTGGTATCTGTCAGCAATTAAAGCCAACCAGACGCGCGCACACTAAACAAGCAGTATACCGTTGTTTACTGGGAAGTCAAGAGAGAGACCTTTAATACCAATATCAATACAAATTCAACGAGAAGGATTACTTTTGAGAAGCCTGTTAAATACACAATGAATGGTAAAAATATATATATTTAATTAGCAAAACGTTTCTTCAGAGGTGGACCATACCATTTTCCACATGCTTCAAAGTTAGGTTTAAATTAACTAGCAAGTCTTCAGCTAAAACCAAATTGTTCCAGCTCTGTCGGTCAAAGGGCGTTTGCAGAATTCTCGCGGAACTTTAAAATCTCAGATTTAATTTCATGCAATGAAACCAATTTAACGACATACAGTTCCACTGGTGCGCAGTATGGAATTAAAGTATATTTTACACAGAGATTAGGCTACCTTTGGAAATCAGTTTCCTAACAAGCTGGCTAACTTCCAAGTTATTTCATTGCCTAATAAATAGTAGCAAACATATGTATACATTTGTATTAAGAAACCAGACCAAAGCAAAACATGCAAATATGGATGCACTTACTTTTGGTTCTTGCAGTGCGTTCTTATTGTTCCAGCAGATATGTTTGCCAGTTCTCATGTTACTCCAGCTGTAGCAAACCAGCGCGTTCTGTTTAGGAAGAAACGTGCCTAACCTAAGCCCAGGCCGGAGTCGCCTAGCAACCATCTAACAGAGGAGGTCGAAGCAATAACCGTCCGAAAGACCACGGGCGCCCGCACGCGGGACTCGGTGGTCCAGATTGGCTGAGACAACTGGGGTTGCCAGGACGCTGCGCGAGGCGGGAGTTGGAGCGCCACGTTCAGGGGACTTGGCACACGTACCGCTTGTTTTGGGTCCTGCAGATCAACGTCATACCCCACGGACAGGAGCACATTTTAAATCAGATTAAAAACACAGTGGCAAGTATACGGCTGCCGTTAGTTATGTGAGGGAAAGTTACTGGAAAATTACGTTTTAGTAGGCAAATAAATGCTATAATTTTTTTACGTCTTTTGTCGTAGTTGCTTTACGTTTCACTTTTGTTTCAGTCGATAATTTCTTCCCTGCAGCTGGTTTAGGCGTTCCGATCATCGCTATGTGGTGTAAACTACAGTTTTGTGTGGAATTGAACTTGCTTGAACAGTAAAACCGTGAGACAACTAAGACAGCAGTTTTAGTACATTTCATGAGCAGGACATAGCAGTAAATTGCCAAACAATGTGACAAACTTAAGGCAAAATGGAATTAAGTCATTCAAGCAATTGCTCATTTGAGAACATATGTGTATGTCTACAGTATGTGATGCAGCCACAAGTAATCTAACAGATGAACATATGCAAGATGGACGATTCTGTACCTTACATACTAAACAGATGCATACTCATGTAAAATATCTATGTGTGTTTACACAAAGCACTTTTTGTTGTCAGTCTTATTTCCATATGTTTCAGGTGCATAAACTTTTTTAAGTGTATAAATATTTTGGTGCTCAGTAATTGCTTACATAGATGGGGGGAGGGGAGATTATCTATATGAATGTGCTGCAACTGTACATGATCTTGTGCTGGTACTCACCTTGCAGAGCTAGATCAGAAGGTACAGTCAAGCGCATGAATTTCAGAAATGCAAAGGACTCTTGAATACTTTATCTGGTGCAAACTGGAATTGTCCATATCACTGACAACTGCTAGGATGCATACTGACAAGACAACAGACAAGACACAAAACCAATCTACAGATTCAACAAAAAAAAACTTTATTATCGCCTTTTGTTTTCATTATTGTTCGTTTGTTTTAAAGACATTACATGTGTATAAATTAAGGAGAAAACACAATTTAAAAATAACAACAAAAAAAAGAAGGAAGAAGGAAGAAACAACCCCAGTAAGAGAAGTTTTTCAGCTCAAGCTGCTGTGTGTGTATTTTCAAACGCAAGGTGAGCAAAGTGGAATGGGGTGGGGTGGGGTTGGGGGTGGTGCTCGAGCCTCACTGTCCCCATGTGCTGGGGAGTGGGGGGGGGCATTTAATGCGATATGTCATGTGCTTGCAGTGTCTCTGGCAGAAAGAGCCAAGCGGCACTAAGTCTTGCGGAGGTGTGGGATTAAATTCAGGCGGAGCGCGGAACTCCGTCTTCATAATTTGACTCCCACAGCAGGGGTAGCAGGTCAGAAGCAAAGGGGTGGGGGGGTAATATATATGTATATACACATATGTGCACACTGGGAACACATACTGTATGAATACATATTTACTAAAAATAAATTTAAAAAAAACCAAACATTTGAAGCCAAACAAGGGCATCCTGAAAACAAAGAGAAGATGGACGCCGTGGTGGATTCGGGAAGGGCGGGGGAGGGGGGGGGGGCGCGGAAAGGACCAGCGTGTCATGCGTTCGCCTCTCTGTCACGGGGCGGGGCGAGGGCAAAAAACGAGCGCCTCGTCTCGCGTTAAAAGAACGCCCCGCCCGTACTCACGGATGCTTTGGTTTCGGCGAATCAGAGATGGCCGCTCGCCTGGCGCCATGGCAACGCCAGCTTTTACTCGACGCGCCCTCTGCCCGCCATTATTGCTACAGCTACAATAGTGTTACAGTGGATCTACCGCCATCCGCGGGCCCCACAACCGGGACCCAAACGCTTGGGGCCCCATCCCGCCTGTCCCCTCACACCAGACGAACTCCCCCCCACAATGGGGGTGAACACCCAGCGCTGATGTCAGTCCTTAAAGCTACTCAACAGTGAATGGATTAAAACATATCACATACTTTAAAATTACTTTTCAAAATATAGAAGTATATATATGTATATATATACGTGTATTTATATAATATATAAAATCCTTATATTTTTTAAATTCTCTATATTTTAAATGAAATCTCTTCAGTGTTTGTTACTGACATTAATCATTGAGAAAAAAAAATACAATGGAAAATATTTTCACCTCTCTGGTTTTTTTTTTTCCTTCCCCATCCCAAAGATACTGTACTGGACATTCTTTAAAGTGTCTAAGAATGGATGTGCATGTGGTGTATAAATATACAATACAGGGAGATCGACTCGGGACCCTAAATTAGTTGGGGACCAACTGCAGTAGAACACGGAAACACCCTGTTAGCTATTCTACGCCGATATGTTTCTCTATTACATACTACAGTTATACACTGCAGGCAATGTGTCGGTGGTTCGCACAGCAGGGATCTCTTCTTATTCATGTGTGTAAGCTGAATGTAATGTGCTTAAGTACAAAGTAGATTAAAGGTAAGAACGAATGTTAAATAGTGCACAAAATGGAGGCTTTTGCACAGCACAGTACTGAGGAAAAGGCCAGAGTCTGGCCCCTGAAGGCGGCCTTGCCCATCGGTTTCCCACAATTCCTTGCTCCTCAAAGGAGCAGCATTTCTCATTGAGGCAAAATTATTGTCATTGATGGCCTCTCACAGCTGCCTTGCTCAGTATAACCAACTCTAACGCTTCCTCCCTAGACGCATTGACTTTTTGCAAATCCCCGGAAAACTGCAAAACGCACATCGAGCTAACGACATTCAGACAGAGGGCAATTACAAGTGTTAAATCCCAACGGGAAGGAGCTCGCTGTCCTTGTTTGCTGGGACAGCCCCAGGTGCCCTTCAGTGTCCCGTGGAAAGGCCAAAAAACGCACGCGGAGAGGGACACCGTGCGATTCAGCAGAGCAGCTGAATTAAGCCAGAGCTTCGCTGGCGGAGCAGAGCAGTTGAAGGTCGACTGTCGGAATGAGGAGCGAGTGAGAATTGGGCCAAAGCTAGCACCGTTTTTCAGCCTCAAACTGTCCTCCATTTTGTCTTTTCTTTCTCTCTCTCGAGACAACATCCATTTGCCGATACACCTCTGCTCAAATTTTGGATTACGTTCAGCACCGGGGGGAGAGACACACACTCTGTCCTTTCAGAGATTCTGATAGGACAGTTTTCGTGTTTTTTGTATTTGCTGAAAACCTTTCACGTGTCCCCACCTCTCCCCACCGTCCAACGCTTGACTGCGTCTCTCCAACGTTTACAACCATCTTCTCTCAATGAACACCGACCAGCAAACCAGCGGATCAAACCAAAAGTCCTCGGCTAACAAGTGTTTGTGAACATGCACCTGCCACTTGGAGCAAACGATCCAAAGGTTAAAGAAATTAAATTTAAAAAAAAAATTTTTTCCCCCGTGTGTGATATTTTTTCTTTCAATAAAAATTACTCAAGAAGGCCATCAAACAAAGGGTGCGTCAGATTCAGCTGGCAAATAAATTTTGGATTAAAATGTGCATTTAAAATATTAAATTAGTTAAAACTACATATTTTAACTTATGTACAGCATTATATCAATATTAATAATTTTTACCGTGTTTTAAAATATTATTTACTCATAAGGTTATTCTTGTAACAAAATATTCACACAGGAGTGCTCGACGGAGGGTTTGCGTTTGCGTTTGGCCAGCTTCTCTACATTCTGAACGGCAAGTGAGGAAAACACACCCACACCCTGCGTACGTGACCCCCCCAAACCAAACCCCCCCAAACCTCCTTCAGTGCGGAAGAATCAGGGTCTTAAATTCCGGTTCTAGTTTGACAAAGTCCACATGCACTCCGACCTTGGATGCACCCCAACCCCCCCCCCCCCCCCCGCCCCCCCAACCCCCTAAACTCGGTAAGTTCAGTTCTAGGGTTGTGTGGGGTGACTGGACCAGTGCCTGAGAGCCCCATAAACCTGAATGCGCTTTAATGGCTGGTGTTCATTACGCCCCAAACAAAGAGCCGCCCCAAAGAGGGTGGCCCTGAGGGCCACTGTGTACCTCTGATACAAATATGTCCCAAGTGGGGGCCCGTAACTCTCCTGCAGTCTCAGGGCTTCACTGCCAAAGGGTGAAATGTAAATATATCAATGCAAATTCAGTGTTTGCAAAATGGCTGCCACAGCCCCCCAGTACTAGATACATTACTTTTCTAAATGGTGAAGCCGTCCACAAAGGTTTATGAGGACGTGATTATGACCTTTTGATGAAATTCCTTCTGTAGAAATATGCGTACACACAACGCAGTAGAAACTAAATAGTACTGTAAATGGGTGTTGAGCTGAGTATAGGATATATGTGTGTGTACTTACGCGAACAGTCCGAGGAATCTGACAATCACAGTCTCATGTTTATAACTCACTGGTATGCTATAGCAGTTGACAGAACCCACAAAGGCTTCTTAACACACAAGAGGTACCATCTAGCTAATCATTCTGTGCATTGCGCAAGATCGTAATTTAAAAGTAAAACGTGGTTCCAGTTCATGGGGCGTGCATAGGGAAAACTGTGGTTGAGAAACGAGGTATGGGTTAATGTGGACTTAATTCGTGGAGCCCACAAACGTACAAACCTCAAACCTAATGGAAAGACAACGTTGAGTGCTCATTGGCCTTTGGATGACTTGAGGGGACCAATAAGAGATCTGCTACTGCTGAGAGCTTCTGAAGGCATTCCAGAACAGGAGAGAAGGAGCAGAGTTTTTTTTTTTAAGGGGGGGGGGGGGCACACACACACTCTCAAATCTTCACCCGCTTTCAAAAAAACTCAGGATGGGGAAACGGGTTTAAGGTCTAATAACTGATTTCACTGTCCAGATCGAAGGAGCCACGGTGTGACTCCAAAGCCAAAATGCAAACGCGGAACGGGCAAGTTCTGAAGTGCCGTGGAAGAAACCGGAAAAAAAAGGCCCAAAACACCGTCCGTAATAAGTCCCATTCCTTTTCCCCCTCTGGGCCCGTGGATGCAGGCGTGGAGTCAGCTGTTGTTCAGCGAGAGCCGGCTGATTGGCTGGTGTCACAGGGGTCACACAGAACTGAGCTCTTGATTGGTTCTGGTCCACTTGTGTCCGCGTAATAACACTGTGTCTGAGAATACAGGAGCTGCCCCAGGGGAGGGCAGAGGAGTGCATTGTGGGGACTCTGTGTGGACAACACCTGATTTCTGGAAGCTTTGGTGGGTGGCTGATTGGCCCTCTCACTGATCTGGTGATCAGAGTTGGAACGTCCGCACACACACACACTCACACACTCACACACACACACACTTACACACACACCCGCACACACTCACACTCACTCACTCATGCACTCACACGCACACTCATACACACACACACACACATGCACACTTGCATACACACTCACACACACACGCACACTCTCACACACTCACACACACACACACACACACACAGTGTCAGTGGGTCAGTGGGCCGGGGGGGGGGGGGGGGGTGTGTAATGAATCGCATCGCGGTGTCTCTGGGGCCGGTGTGATGAGGGCAGGCAGCACTAGGAGATCCACTCAGACCCCGCCCCTTGCTGATGATGTCACAGTCCCCTGGCGGGGGCGGGCCGGGGTGGGGGGGGACGCCCGGGGCTCAGAAGATTTCCGGGCACATGCTCCACTCCTGTCTCTCTTTGGCCTCCCAGTAGCCCCCCTTGTACACGAAGATGGTCTCCCCCGTGAGGGAGTCCGTCCTCTTCTGGAACCAACACGGCTGGTAGCCCTCGTACTCTCGACCTAAAGCGGGGGGTGGGGGGGGGAGGGGCAGAGACAGAGGGACAGGTGTAACTCAAACGCATCGCCAGGAGGGGGCGCCGTGCACACACAGAGCGGGATTCATGGGAGCGTCACGGTTTTGTAGCAGACCGAGTGCGACACAGCTGGGCAGACTGTGGAGGTCTGGTAAAAACAGCCCAGCGCTCACAATGGAAACACTCAAAGCTCCCCCAACACGGCCGTCAGTTTGGGGCTAGAACAAGATGGCCGCCAGCAGTCTATCGCGCCGCGGCACGTCTGTGACTCCTGAGCTGAACTGGAGGGGAGACCCGGCCCTTTAAAGAGCGGGGTCACCCCTTTCAGCGAAGGTCAGCGAAGGTCAGCGAAGGTCAGCGAAGGGCACTGAAGGTCAGTGAAGGTCAGCGAAGGTCAGCGAAGGTCAGTGAAGGTCAGCGAAGGTCAGCGAAGGTCAGCGAAGGTCAGCGAAGGACGCAAAGCCACCGTTTGAAATGTCGTGACCGCGGACGACTGGCGGAAAGGACGGCCAGCTCGAGACCGCTTCCGAAAGGGTTAGAGTCTCACAAGTCCGCAGCGCTAGCACGACTGCTAACGGGTTCAGCGGCGAGGGGCGGAAGAGAGAGGAAGAAAGGAAAAGTAGCGAGTGAATGTAAAAGGAAGGTGGCTGAAGGGAGAAACTCAGAAGTGCCCAGCTTGTTCTACGTATATGACACAGCAAGAGCGGGACACAGACTGTGATGTACTGTGAGGGGGGGGGAGCAACGCCATGCAGGTTCAACACCACATAGCACCAACACCAAAGAAGCTCACGCTGGGGGGGGGGGGCGCAAGTGAGGGGGGGGGGGGGTAAACCTGAGGGGCGGGTCAGGGACTCCAAACTCACCAGAGTCATAATCGCACTCTAGTGTCAGACAACCAATGGAGAGAAGAGGAGAGACATCAGTTCATCACCTTATGCTTTAAGTTATGGTCTATGTTATGCTATAAGTTATGGTTTATGTTATGATTGTGGATTTGTTTTTCAACAGGACAGTACGCCATCATAGTAAAATCTCATACACTGCTCTGTTAATTCATGGGAATGGGAATGGCACGTCTTTGGAGGAGGACAAGGCTAGCATCTGTGGGACATTATCAAGCAGGCAATGAAATGTTAAAAGAGGACATTTTACACACTGCAAGATATCAGTCTCTTTTGCCTTGATCTCTCATTCTACTCTACCTTTTCAGTGATCATCCTTACATTTGCACATTCAATGTATTACAGCATTATAAATGTATTTGTTTAATCTTCCTTTCCTTTGATATTTTAATTTCTCTCTACCTCTACCTCTCTCCTTCCCTCTTTTTCTCTCCCTATCGCTCTTGTGCAAAATAACTTTAATGAGTGTGCAAATATATGATACTGGCTTGTGGATATGAACGCCCTGTCACCTCCTCTCTCCCCCCCCCCCCCCCTCTCTCTCTCTCCTCTCTTCCCCTCCCTCTCCCCTCTCTCTCTCACCTTCCTCCAGCGCGTCGGTGGCCTCCGCCTCCCTCCTCCTCCTCACGGCGCGCTGTTTCTCCTCCAGCCTCTCCCCCTCTCTCCTCTCTCCCCCCCCTCCCTCTCTCTCTCTCCTCTCTTCCCCTCCCTCTCCCCTCTCTCTCTCACCTTCCTCCAGCGCGTCCGTGGCCTCCGCCTCCCTCCTCCTCCGCACGGCCCGCTGTTTCTCCTCCAGCCGCTGCTTCTCCACGTTGGCCTCGTCCCAGCGGCCTGCCTCCATCAGCCGCTGGTCGGGCCGCAGGCGGCTGTCCGTCGGCCCCACGCCGTCCTCCGGCTCGTTCAGCGTCAGCGCCAGCGCGGAGAAGCAGTACATGTTTTCGGCGTTCTCCCTGGGGGGGGGCGAACGAGGGGCCACATCCAGGGAGAGAGAGAGGGGAGAGGGCGAACAGTCAGTAAAATACTCCAAAGATCCTCCTCAAGATCCGTAACTCCAAATCAACTCAATATTAAGTTACATTACATTACAGGCATTTAGCAGATGCTCTCAGAAAGAGTATAGTACAGTATTAAATATCCACATGGCAGGGCTGCCCAACCCTGTTCCTTAGGATCTCCCATCCTGCAGATTTTCCTTTAAACCCTAATTTGGCACACCCGTCTTTACTAATTAGCAGCACAGTAAGATCTACAGCTGTTGAATGAGGTGTGCTGCCAGGGTTGGAGTGAAAACCTATGGGACAGTAGAATATCCAGGAATAAGGATGGACAGTTCTGCCATGTGGTACAGGTGACAGGTGTGATTTAATTGGTCCAGCCCAGGTGTGCCATCATAGTGCTGAGTGTCCATGCGGTACAGGTGACAGGTGTGATTTAATTGGTCCAGCCCAGGTGTGCTATCATAGTGCTGAGTGTCCATGCGGTACAGGTGACAGGTGTGATTTAATTGGTCCAGCCCAGGTGTGCCATCATAGTGTTGAGTGACCATGCGGTACAGGTGACAGGTGTGATTTAATTGGTCCAGCCCAGGTGTGCCATCCTAGTGCTGAGTGCCCATGCGGTACAGGTGACAGGTGTGGTTTAATTCGCCCAGCTCAGGTACGCAGTGCAGTAATGAAGTGAGAGCTCACGGGAGGGGGTACTTCTTCCACAGCAGTTTGGGCGAGAGGGTCTGGTAGACGGTTTTCTGCTTTCCCTCGGACCCGCCGCCCCCCCGGCTGCTCTGCACGATCTTGGCGCTCTCCATCTTGTCGTCCCACGTGCCCGACAGGATGTAGTGCGCCTGCCCGTCGGCGTCCGCCACCACGCCCGTCACCTAGCAACGAGGCGACGAGGCGGTGGGCCAATGGGGAGAGAGAAGAAGCAAAGCGAGCAATCAGGAAAACAACCTTCTCATTTCACACGTACAGCAAAGTCATTTACACCGATTTATCAAGAATAATTTTTAAAAAGACACATGCATTTCCTAACCAGCAGAGGGCAGCATCTACTAATCAGTCAATCAATCACATCTCAATATATTCTCCTTAATACTACAAAAAAAACTAAATCACGCTTTCTAAATAAAAATAGATATTTGGATGGGATCCAATGATGAAAAATGGCACATATTTGTAGTTCATCACTTGCACAAGAGGACATACAGCAGTGCATGAATGGCTACATTATAACTGTGACATCCTACATTTAGAAAGCTTGACCCTGGCTGACTTCTCCTTCATTTTGTGGAAGTCTCGCTGGGAAAACCATCTACTTTAAAAACAAAACTGCAGACTTTTCTCAGAATGACACCAGTGTGACATTTGGTATCGGTGGGATTCAGAGTGAATCCACAGAAGGAAGAGGAGGTCAAGCCCCTTACGGTGGAGCTATAAGGTGCGCTTACACCTTAATGAAGGATAAACCTGTGTGACTGAAAAGGGGGTGGAGGTGGGGGGGGGGGGGGGGTCACCGGTCGATTCCATTAGCACATCTCACCTTCCGCGGGACGTCCCGCGAAAAATAGCTGTAGGGCGAGAATTTGAGCTGGCAGGTCTCCTTGGTCCTGTGGTTGACAATGTCGATGTCCCCTGACTGCAGGTGGGGGGGGGGGGGGGGGGGGGGTGAGGTGGGGGGGGAAAAGGAAAGGAGGAAAAGAAAAGAGGGAGAGAAGGACAAGGAGAGAGAGCGAAAGGGAGAGGGAGAGAAAAACACAGGTGAGAAGACTTATAAAGTCATGACTGGTGGAGTGACAGATATCCTGTGGTCAAACAGGACACTGAGGGTCAGGGGTCACTTAAGGTCAGGGGTCATGCTGTCAGAGGGCTCCTTTGACCTCCATCTTAGTTCCCCCTCCAACGCCCAGCTATGTGCCTCCATCGCTACAATCATTTCTGCACACATAGTGAGCGCTGGATCCTGACAGACAGGCCAGATGCACCGCTGCCTCGCAACGTCTCAGTGGGAGGGGTGCGAAGTAAAATATTTGAGCTCCCGGCTCCCTGGCCGTCTCTCTCTCTCATAACGAGCTCCGGCTAACACCTGCGCACCCCCAGCCGGTGTCAAACCCAACAGCTCGTTCATTAAGGGAAGCCGCAAATATTTGCCTTTCACAGGGAACCGAAGCTGGCTAGGTTACAATTAAGAGAGAGAGAGAGAGACAAGACTGAGATGTAGCAGCGATTGTTAGCGGCTAGGTTTTCCGATCGGCTTATTCCGCCAACACGCACCGAGCAGATTTAACAGGTCTGGATTAACGTTTACGTAGGAGGGGGGGAAAAAACACAATTTGTCGAGAATGTGCGATGATGCTACGATAATCCCCACGAATCTAAATGTGGGCAATTTCGGTGTTTCCGGTTTAGCCTGTTATCCCGTTCGCACACAGCTGGTGCTCGACAGAAGAGACGGAAAACCGCGGAGGGTCTGGTCTGATCCCGAAAAGCATGTGGGGCTGGAGAGATGGAGAGCGCTCTGTCTGTCAGAGAACGCACCCCTAACTCACACGGCATGCTAAACGCATCGCTAGCAAGCCGCGATTTAAACACGCGGAGGCACGTTGGGTTTTAAAACACAGTTCAAACGAGTTCTGTTATTACAGTCTATCTTAAAAGTAACACAGCCTGTGCCACATATTGGCTAACAAAAACATTTACATTTAATTCTAAATATTGTTTTTGGCACAAAATAAATTACGCAGATAACTGGCGCGTTAGAAGATAAGAGTTGAGAGTGTTTTTGGAAGTTTTGCCGTTTAAGTTGGGATTCGACAAGCGCAGCGACAGAACTGAGAATTAAACCCACAACCTCCCGGTTTCTAAATCATTACACTGGCTAGCAGCACAGGACTGAGCACATAAAAACTGATTAGTCAGGATTAATCACAGCAAACCCTGCAAGAAACCAGTAAATATTATCATTGTTTGACAATGTTATATTCATCCAACAGCTCGATATGAGGAAATTGCTGTAACCCACATATTGTAAAATATCTTCCAAGGGTGGAGAGCGTGAGGTTAAGAGGGTCACTGAGTTTGTGCTGCTCTCCCGGCCAATCACTGGCCACGTTTTGAGCATGGGGAAATGGACTTCACCCTGAAACTCGCGACACAGATTTCTCTTTACTTTAAGATGGAGCAGGGGGAACCAAACATGAGGCGATTAAACGAACTGCCTGAGCAGCAGCATCTTCTGTTTTTAGAACCGAAAGCAGGATACCCCCCCTGGGATGTTTCCGGGCGGTTCTGATTCAGCTCTAAGCGGTACTCAAATGGACCTGGGGGGGTACTGAGGTCTCGGGGGGGGGGGGGGGGGGGGTACCAGGGTTTCGGGGGGGGGCTGTGGGGGGGGGTCGGGCCCACCTGGTCGATCCACAGCTTCCCCACGATGATGTTGTGCACGGTGGAGGTCACCTTGTGCCACACGTAGTGGTTCCCACTGGAGTGGAACTGCAGGTGAATCGCACCTGGAGGGAGAGAGAGAACAGCACACTTTAGCCCCTGGGGTCCCCAAAACAGCACGCTTAACCCCCTGGGGTCCCCAAAACAGCACACTTAACCCCTGGGGTCCCCAAAACAGCACACTTAACCCCAGTGTCCCCCAAAACAGCACACTTAACCCCCTGGGGTCCCCAAAACAGCACACTTAACCCCAGTGTCCCCCAAAACAGCACGCTTAACCCCCTGGGGTCCCCAAAACAGCACGCTTAACCCCAGTGTCCCCCAAAACAGCACACTTAACCCCCTGGGGTCCCCAAAACAGCACACTTAACCCCAGTGTCCCCCAAAACGCTTAACCCCCTGGGGTCCCCAAAACAGCACGCTTAACCCCAGTGTCCCCCAAAACGCTTAACCCCCTGGGGTCCCCAAACAGCACACTTAACCCCAGTGTCCCCCAAAACGCTTAACCCCCTGGGGTCCCCAAAACAGCACGCTTAACCCCCTGGGGTCCCCAAAACAGCACACTTAACCCCCTGGGGTCCCCAAAACAGCACACTTAACCCCAGTGTCCCCCAAAACGCTTAACCCCCTGGGGTCCCCAAAACAGCACACTTAACCCCCTGGGGTCCCCAAAACAGCACGCTTAACCCCAGTGTCCCCCAAAACGCTTAACCCCAGTGTCCCCCAAAACGCTTAACCCCCTGGGGTCCCCAAAACAGCGCACTTAACCTCAGTGTCCCCAACACGCATAACCCCCTGGGGTCCCCAAAACAGCGCACTTAACCCCCTGGGGTCCCCAAAACAGCACGCTTAACCCCAGTGTCCCCAAAACACTTAACCCCTGGCGTCCCCAAAACAGCACACTTAACCCCTGGGGTCCCCAAAACAGCACACTTAACCCCAGTGTCCCCCAAAACAGCACACTTAACCCCAGTGTCCCCAAAACGCTTAACCCCCTGGGGTCCCCAAACAGCACACTTAACCCCAGTGTCCACCAGAACGCTTAACCCCCGCACTGGTTTAGATGCCAGAGGACCAGAGTCACAGCTGTACAGTCACACGCGTTTCATCACGACCGCAAGCGTGCCAGCAGTTTCTCAACGCCCCGGCCAGCTGAGGAAATGTTGCCTTTTACACAGATACCTCTCCTTTCTCCTCACTCCCATCCGGCTGGTGTCAGAGCATCTGTTGCATTTGTGAATGTGTGTGAATGTGTGTGTGTGTGTGAATGTGTGTGTGCGTGTGTGTGCGTGTGTGTGCGTGTGTGTGTGTGTGTGCGTGTGTGCGCGCCTCTGCTTGCTGCAGCAGTCCTGCCACATTCAAGGAACGAAACAAAAATCCTGAATGAAAACCCTGCCCTAATTACCCCCCCCCCCCGCCCCCGCCCCCCCCCCGCTGTATGTCTCCGCTCTCTCATATTTGATAAGCTGCCCAGTCCTCTCTTTCATAACCACGGTCCATACTGTCTGGATCGCAATCTCTGCCCCTGCGAGGGAATGGGGGGGGGGGGGGTCTCATTATTAATTCGCGCTGCGCCTACGTCTCATACCGATGGCGACATAAATCCGCTGAGTAAACACGCCGGCTCTGTCTGAGGGGCCCGGGGGGGGGGGGGGGGCAGTGTCTGAGGGGCTTGTTAGTGTGAGGCCCTCATTACAGCTAAACCAGCTGAGGCGCATGAATCACACGCACCCCCCCGCACAGCGGAGCCTACAGTCCTGTGGAGAACGCGTCTGTCACACAGCGGATACGCAGCAGAGACTAAAACCCCAGCCGAGCTGGGAAACGGGCGGGGGGGGGGGGGGGGGGCGGCTGCAGGTGGGGGGGTGTAGTCAGGGGTGACGCTACAGGGTAAGGCTATAGCAGGACTGCTAGGCTGTCACTGGTGAGGGGGGGTCGTGGTGCATTATGGGTAAAAGGTGAGGTCAGTTGTGGGGAATGAGGGGTCATGGTGCATTATGGGAAAAATGCTGAGGTTAGTTGTGGGGATTTGACTGCCGAGAGGGGCGTGGTTTCAGACTCACCCAGAGGCATGATTGACAGGTACTTCCCGCGGAACTTGCTGGCGATGGTGATCTCCTGCCACAGGGTCCAGCCGCGGCGGGATATCACATGATGGGCGGCCGCCGGGGGGTGGTGGCTGACCTGAGGGGGGGGGGGGGGGCATTAGAGGGGGGCTCTGTTAGGGCAGAACACCATGACAAAACCTCACCTGTCTGTTTAGAGGGGTTAGAATCAGTCAGTTTGCTGCTGACTTTGTGTCCGTCTGTCTGTCTGTCTGACCAGTTTTTATCTACCTGACCCCATGAATCATCCCGTGAGCAGAACCCTCACCTGCTCACACAGGGAGCGGTATCTAGGGAACGGTATCTAGGGAGCGGTATCCAGGGAGCGGGACCCTCATCTGCTCACACAGGGAGCCGTATCTAGGGAACGGTATCTAGGGAGCGGTATCCAGGGAGCGGTATCTAGGGAGCGGTATCCAGGGAGCGGGACTCCTCACCTTCTCACAGAGGGAGCGGTATCTAGGGAACGGTATCTAGGGAGCGGTATCCAGGGAGCGGGACTCCTCACCTGCTCACACAGGGAGCGGTATCTAGGGAACGGTATCTAGGGAGCGGTATCCAGGGAGCGGTATCCAGGGAGCGGGACTCCTCACCTGCTCACAGAGGGAGCGGTACCCGTGCTCCTCCAGCCGGTCCAGCTCGTAGGTCTCCCCCAGCAGGGGGTTGAAGGGCTTGGCCGTGCGGTGCACGGTGGTGGAGTAGGAGGAGACGGAGAAGGCCGCCACGTAGCACAGCTGCTCCAGGGAGCTCTCGCACCGGGCGGCCCGGTCCAGCAGCTCGCTGTACTCCAGGTCCTCCGTCAGCCGCTGCAGCATGGACAGGGGCTCGTTAAAGTTCACCTGCAGGGGGGGAGGGGGGGTGGGGAGAGAGATGACAGGTGGTCATATTAACAAGCCTCATTACACACTCACACAGACACACACAGACACACACAGACACACACGCACACACACGCACACACACTCACCCAAAAAGCGCGCGCGCGCACACACACTCTCACACACTCACACACACACACGCACGCACACACACACACACTCTCACACACTCACACACACGCACGCACACACACACACACAGAGGCGGGGCTCTCACGGGCATGGGGATCTTGGACAGCTCCTTGCCGATGCAGTTCTTCATGATGCTCCACAGGTTGAGGGAGTAGTTCGGCTTGTCCGGGATGCGGCTCCGCCTTCTCCTGCGGAGCTCCTTCCCTGATAGGTCGTTGCAGGTGGGGGACGCCTGGGGACGCAGAGACACAAAGAACTCTTCTGTTCTCATTCTCACTCATCGCCATTTCACACGTAAAGGTGCGGAGAGTTCGAAAGGAGTTTAAAAGGCACATTACAGTGCATGACTTCTGTTATACACATTTATTCTGCATTCAGCACACGCAGAGACCCACGCACCCCAAAAACACCAGCCGGCCCCCATCCTGCAGGACACTGGACGCAGACTCACTGCGTCGCTGTGCACAGATCACACAGACGTCAGGCTGCTAATGAGGAGCCAGAATCAGAGGCAGCTGCTCTGTTCAGAGAAAGAGGACTGGGAGACTGTGCGTGTGTGTGTGTGTGTGTGAGGGTACAGTATGTGTGAGTGTGTGTGTACGTGTGTGTGTGTGTGTGCGTGGTGTGAGTGTGTGTGTGTGTGTGCGTGTGTGTGCGTGTGTGTGAGGGTATGTGTGTGTGTGTGTGTGTGAGGGTATGTGTGTGTGTGTGTGTGTGTGTGTGTGTGTGCGTGGTGTGAGTGTGTGTGTGTGTGTGTGTGTGCGTGTGTGTGTGTGAGGGTATGTGTGTGTGTGAGTGTGTGTGTGTTTGTGAGGGTATGTGTGTGTGTGAGTGTGTGTGTGTGTTTGTGAGGGTATGAGAGTACGTGCTTTGTGTGTGTGTGCGTGTTGACTTTACACGTGTGTGTGTGTTTGTGTTCGTGTGTGTGTGTGTGTGTGTGAGGGTGTGTGTGAGTGTGTGTGTGTGTTTGTGAGGGTATGAGAGTACGTGCTTTGTGTGTGTGTGCGTGTTGACTTTACACGTGTGTGTGTGTGTGTGTGTGAGGGTATGTGAGGGTATATGTGTGTGCGTGGTGTGAGTGTGTGTGTGTGTGCGTGCGTGGTGTGAGTGTGTGTGTGTATGCTCACATGCGGATAATGCCCACATATGCTCCACTCTCAAAACTGGGGCAGGATGGAATCAGAGGTTAAATGCAGCTCACACAAGCATACGCATCACTGAGCCCGGTGCAATATCAGTGTGTGTTCATCCATTAATGCTCTTTCTTCCTTTGGCATTAAATTAGCCAGCGTAACCAACCATGAACAATTTCACAGAAGGAACAGCGCCAACATCTGTGAATAAAGGCCCTGAAAAGTCCTATAAAAACACGGGTAGGGTCAGCATTATAAGTGTCAAACACGATCGCGCATCTCTAGATCGCGGAACCGTCCACCAGCTAAGACTGGACACGCTGAAAACAACGGCTTCTTTTCAAAAGCCAACTGAAAACGTTTCCCTTCGGCTGAATTCACGGAGCCGTGTCAGAAAGAAGCAAACCGCTTTCGGCTGTTTTCAGCGGGGGTCTGGGTCAGCGCGGTATGAAAGGCGCTATATATACACAAAGATAAACCCGGATTTGACCCGATCGCGATTTTTTTTGCTGGGTCAGTGGGTGGAGGCGTCAGGCTCTGGCGGGCGGGAGAGGCGGCAGGGGGTCAAGGTCGGACGTCGACCTTTCCAGCTCGCCGTGGAAACGGAGACGGGGGGGGGGGGCGGAGCTGTCGGCGCGTTGCGCAAGCTCCAGGATCGGGCCTGATCAGTGCCAGGAGCCCGTCTGAATTACAGCCTTTCAGCGGCTCTGGAGAGGCCGGACCGCACAAAGGACCCGATTCAGGCTCAGGCAGGCGTGAGCTGGGCCTGGGGGCCCAATCCAGCGGCTCGGGGCAGGAGGGCGGGGCCAGGATCTTAACCCCGCCCACTATCGGCCGAAATACATCACTCATCCCAGATCCCACTTCAGACAGCGAACTCTGAGATTTCTTTAAAAATCGATAGAGAAGGAGAGAGGAGACAGAGAGAGAGAGAGAAGGGAGAGGGTGAGCGAATGAGAGAGAGGAGGGAGATAGAAAGAGGGAGAGAGGAGGGAGATGTGATAGAAAGCACAGGCTTACATGGTCATCCTGGTTCCAGTCGTTAGGATGGCCTCCACTCGCCCCACTGAGGTTACTGACTGAGCGTCTGAAACACACAGAAAACACACTGTAACACACACACACACACACACACACACACTGTAACTCACATATACATCCACACACACACACACACATACACACTGTAACTCACATACACATCCACACACACACACACACACACACACACACACACACACATACACACTATAACACACACACACACACACACACACACACGCACACACGCACACACACACAAACCCCTCCTGCGTGTTATATGTTCCTGAGATAGCCTGTAATGACCCAGGGAAGCAATCTAAACTCGAGGCACTGAGAGATAAATCATCTGCTCACAGCAGCACATTTCTGTCCAGGAGATTCAGGGCCTGTCCGTGAGGTCTCTCTACCATAGAGATTCAGGGCCTGTCCGTGAGGTCTCTCTACCATAGAGATTCACGGCCTGTCCGTGAGGTCTCTCTACCATAGAGATTCACGGCCTGTCCGTGAGGTCTCTCTACCATAGAGATTCAGGGCCTGTCCGTGAGGTCTCTCTACCATAGACGGTATATAAATGAAAGACGGGGCGGCGCTAATTTCAATGGGTGAGAATGGAGGCCGATCGTATCACTTCCTGATTGGCCTCTCATGCAATGCATGCTGGGAAGGCACTCAAGATTGTGCAGGAGCCAAGTCTCTGGTTGTGATACAAATTATGGACTCCTTGTAGTAGCTACACTGTAGAATTAGCTAAATTATGGCATCAAAGTTAGAAAGTGAAATAATCACGATTCACAAATCGTCCTAGATATTTTGATGCATGAAATTATTCCTCATTTTCTCAAACGATGAGCGGTGTGTAACTCTCTGTGAGTTTGACCGGCTTCCCTGTGCTCTAGGGCAGACCTGAAGCTCGCAGGTGGACACACAGAGCAGGGGTTGACATAAGTGGTACGCAAGTACACAAGCACCGCAAAAAGACTAAATGGCGCGGTACCTAAAATTAGCTACCTAAAAATAGATACATACCTAAAAATAGATATGTACCAAAAATAGACATGTACCTAAAAACGGATACAATAAAATTGTGATGCGTTTTAATGTTATTTAATTTATTTGACAGGGGAAGTGCACATCAGTGACATTTCTGTAAATGCGCCAGTTAGCCGGGAGGGCTAATTTTCCTCTGTAGCCCCAGGGCTGCATGCTTTGGCTGAGGGAGGAGACCCACGCAGACACAGGGGCCTTCGCATGTTCTCCCCGTGCTTGTGTGGGTTTCCTCTGAGCGCTCCGCTTTTCCTACCACACCAAAAGGCCTGCATGGTACGCTATACGCTACGCTATACGCTAGGCTATATGGTACGTTAGGTACGCTATACACCGGGCCTAGGCACTGGTCTCAGAACTGGAGCTGGTCTTCGGACGCTGCACTGTGGCTGCCCACTGCTCCTAAGTAACTAGGATGGGTCAAATGCAGAGGACAAATTGCCCCACGGAAATTTCTATGTTAAGAACACGGAGATGAGTATCTGGTGGAACTACAGAATCTGTGACCGAACTCAACAAGCCCAGGACGGTCTGAATTCAGTGTGAAGAGGAGAGGAGGTGAAGGAGGAGGTGAAGGAGGAGCAGGGAGCACTCTCTCTCTCTCCCCCCCCCCAGGTGAGACTCACCTGTGCTGGGTGTGGTCAGCGGCAGTCACTGTGATAAAGGCAGGGGAGTCCTCCATGGCGTCGAAGTACTCCGTATCCTCATCTTCGTCACTCGCCTCCCCTTTGACTGGCCGCTCGTTCCCTGCTGCAGGAGACGCAAAACGCCACCCGTTACCGCCACAGTGTTCTACCACTGAATATCTTTATCTAATAGACTATCTCAGCTCGAGGGCTTCTATTCTACCACAGAATATCTTTATCTAATAGACTATCTCAGCTCGAGGGCTTCTATTCTACCACAGAATATCTTTATCTAATAGACTATCTCAGCTCGAGCGCTTCTATTCTACCACAGAATATCAAGTCTTACGCATCACTGGGGGCGGCAAGGCAAATTTTTTTGGCCGAAACAAAGTTAAAGCTTGAGCCCCGCTTCACAAAACAGGCCCTCTACACCTCCGGCTCATCTGACACATCCGATAGAAACGTCCAATCGAACGGCTGACTCACGGCTGGGAAATCGACACGGCAACAGCCCCGGCAACGGAGTGACGTTAACAGGTCCAATCGAGAAGAGAAATCGCTCCAATTTGGACTCCCGCTTCTCTCTCCCCAAACCCCCCCCCCCCCGCGCTCGGAGCGGCTCTCTGACGTATCGGACCTCGCCACGTTCCCGCGCCTCCATGGCGGGAGACGAGCCGGAGGTTAGCGGTAAAGCCGCCGCTAGGCGCTCGTTAGCCAGCGACCGGGGCTACCGGGTGCTGGCGGGAAACCGGGATCAGGGTCCGGTCCCAGGGGAGGAGAGGGGGCGCGGTGCGGGGGCGGGGAGCGGCCACAGGCTGGGGCGGGGGCGGAAGGCCGGCAGGAGGACCTCGGAAACTGCCAGCGAAGCCGCGGGACGCTAATGAGGCGGCAAGGCGATAAGCTGGGCGCTACAGCTGGCTGTCAGAGGAGCGGACTTTAACGCAGATGGGATAGAAACGCACGCGCTAGCTTGCTCCGCGCGGTGGGGAGGGGGGGGCGGGGGGGGGCCCCCAGGGCACAGCTGTGAGAGTCTCAGTGGACGGGATGACCTGGAACTCTGGGGTATCAACAAAGGGAGAACGCAGATGGAGATCACAGCACATTAAAAATACATACCTACAGGAAACACATATGGGGTCCACAAACACACTCATAGGGACCCACTTATGGGGACCCCAGGACCTCAAAAATATGCGCACAGGGACCCACTTAAGGGGACCACAGCACACCACAAACACACTCTCAGGCAACCACACATGGAAACTACATACTGAGGACTAGAGAACCATATTCTGAATGGCAAATGAAGCATACTGAACAACAAACACACTACAAAAACATAAATGAGGTAATATGAAGGCAAAGAGCAAATCCACAAAACGCAGCTGACTGACAGCTTAATCACACCAGTTTAAAAGGGTACGATAAGAAGCACAGGGTAGAACAGAATGTTCCACAAACCGTGAACAGCTCCCTGTCCCGGTACAGCAAATCACGTTTGACATAGTTTCAGTCAGTGTGAGCAGGAATTCTGAGAAATGTTATTTTTTTTAAATTAAAAAATATTTTAAAAAATTCTACGACCTTTTGCACACTAATACAACAGTTGGTTGTGCACGGTCATGATCAGACTACTGATTGTGTGTGGTTATGCACAGTCTAGTGAGTGAATGTGTGCAGTCTGGCTGAGCGGTCATGTGAGGTCATCCACAGTTCGGTGAGCGGTTGTGTACGGTCAAGTATAGTTTAGTGATTAATTGTGCGCAGTTATGTAGAGTCTAGTGGTTGGTTGTGAGCAGTCATGCACAGTCCGGTTAGCGGTTGAGTACGGTTATGAACAGTCCAATCAGCCGCGGCGGGCGCACTGGCGGTTAGCGCGGGCGCTAGCTCACCCTTGTGGACGGCGGGCGCGTTGGCGGGCGTGTTGGCGGTTAGCGCGGGCGCTAGCTCACCCTTGTGGACGGCGGGCGCGTTGGCGGGCGTGTTGGCGGTCAGCGCGGGCGCCGCCCTCCAGGCCCTCTCCAGGCTGTTGTGCTGCTTGGCTAGCTGCTCGATGGTCTCCTCCAGGTGGAGCCGCTGCTCCCGCTCATACTGCAGCGTTCGCTGCCACCTCCGGCTGTGCGTCTCCGCTAGGTCCAGGAAGTCCCGGCACGCCTGGGCCCCGCCCCCCACACACCGCAGAACACACCGTCATTGGCCGAATTATCAGCATAACAAAGTTACACCAAAACACACCGTCATTGGCTGAATTATCAGCACAATAAAGAACACATAGTTACACCCATTACAGACCACCTTGTACATATGGTTCATATTCAGCTGGTATGATCATATTTGTACAACAGAAATATAGTGGCAAACAAATAAAGTCCCCCCCCCCCCCAAAAAAAAACTAATCTCAAAAGGGTAATGCAAATTACACACTTGACAGAACAATCCTTTCCACTCCAAGACAAGCCTTATAATTTCTCCATTAATTCATGAAAAACAAACATCCCAGTCCCCCCTTGAGCACTTATTACATTAGGATGCATCATTAATACCTGTATTTAGATTAGTGATTATGAATATTTATATGGTTATTTACCATTACCATAAAAAAACACAACTTCGAGAGATGGCCTATCGATTCCTGACGTTGTACATTCTGAAACAAAAACATCTTCTACGATAGAAAAGGCAAATACAATCCTGCCATACAGTCCTGCCCGTTCAGAACACTAAACCGGGACGCATGACCCGGAACACTGACCCGGAACACTGAACCGGAACACTGAACCGGAACAAAGACCTGGAACACTGAACCGGAACACTGAACCGGAACAAAGACCTGGAACACTGAACCGGAACAAAGACCTGGAACACTGAACCGGAACACTGAACCGGAACACAGAATCGGAACACTGAACCGGAACACAGACCCAGAATAAAGAACCCTAACACAGACCCAGAACCCAGAACCAGAACACGTGGACGGGTACCACACGGCCGTGAGTCCACCCTATAAAAAGCAGAATCTCCCAGACGGAGCCGCACGCTTACCCTGAGCCAGCGCTGCGCCGCTATCCTCCGCGCTCTCTGACCGGCTCCCCGATTTTAAGCTCAGCGTGCCCCGCGCCTCTCTCCCCCGCTCTACCGCGCACACGGAAGCGGAGAGCTCCTTTAAACGAAAACGCGCTTCCACTTTTTAAAAAAAAAAAATTCTCCTCAGCGTTTTCTCCAGACCGCTCGTGACTTCCTGGGGATGGATGGTCTGAGCAGCGCAGAACCCAACGCGGGAGGACGACGCGACCGGCTCATTCACATGGAAGCACTGAATATGCACACAGAGCCATTAGCTCCAGTCTGAAAGTCAATACTGGGGTTAAATGACTGAGTGCTTCCAGACCAATGTGCATTTCATGCATAACAAAGGTAGGAATGGGCTTCCTTGCATAATCATCTCACACACACACACACACACACACAGACAGACAGACACACACACACACACATTCACACTTGCACACACAGACACACACACACACATAGAGAAAGAGACAGACACACACACACTTGCACACACAGACACACACACACATAGAGAAAGACACACACACACACACTCTCCAGGATGACTCAAACCTCACGTGTCTCTGACCTCACGGGTCAAAACCACAGAGCAAGTGCGGGCCCCAGCGTGACACAAACGCACTTCCTGCCTGCGTCACGTGATCCTGCGGCCTCTGTGGTGGATCTCCACAGCTTCCTCGAAGTACAAGACGAGACATTTCCACAGCCTTCGGCTCATACGTCATCGTGACGGTCATCACCGAAAGGGCCTGCTTACAGTAAGCCTACGGTTCCTCATACCGGGAGGTCTCAGTTCACTGACCCCTCGGATAAAATTGGCTGAAAAAGATCCACAGTCTTCAGTTCATACATCACTGTAAAACTCCTCACTAAAACAGCCCGCTTACAGCAAGCCTACGGTCCTGCATACCGGGAGGTCTCAGTTCACTGACCCCTCGGATAAATTTTGGCTGGAAAAGGTGTGCAGTCTTCCAGGCTGGCAGTGGAACACGTTCACCCAGGCGTGACATGCTTACTCAGGTGTGGAGGAGTGGAGCTAATGGTGCCTGAAGCACTTCACCTGGGACTTGAACCCGCAGCCCTGAGCCAGGTGGTCCTGCTGTGCGTCAAACTGGCAACGCAGCCCTAACACTGCACTACTGAGTGCTGGTATCACCGCACTGGCCGCGGACCAAGCCTGCGCTAATGTGTTTCAGCCTGTATTTAAGATGTATTACAATACAAAAAAAAAAAAAAGTAATTTGTTGTAAATGAGTTCATATGTATGATCCTACGAGTTTGAAAAAGCAATGAAATAATATAATATTTTTACCAAAATAAGAATAACATTTTGTATAAATAATAAACTATTTTAGGTAATTAGATTGAATAAATGCATTTTATTCTATTTCAATGAAACCCCACCGGGCTGTGGGTGGGGTCTCATCTGTTCGTGGAGCGGATCTCGAGGGGCACTGAAGCTCGCAGACAGTTGAGCGGAATTAAACTCCCAGCATCCCTGAACGCCATCGAAGCATTCGAGAGAAACTCTAAAACAGGCTCTGGAGAAATGGGCATTTAATAGACTCTCAGAATAAGGGCCCTCGCACAAATTAACTTCTTTTCATTTTGTTTTTCTTTTTAAGCGTCTTAAATGGATATTTTATTTCCACTCGCCAAACTTGATGGACTTGCCTTGTCAGGACACCTGGAGAGGAACCCCTGAGGACCCATTCAACAGTACAGGTCAAAACCCAGGCGAGAATCTGGCATAAAAACAAGCAAACCCCCCCCCCACCCCCCACCCACTCTCATAACGCTACTTTATGCTACAGTATTGCGCAAAGACGCTATCAGTTGTGACAGTTAAAAGCAGGTATTGATACTGCCTAACCTTTGTGTACGTGCTTCGTCAGAGGCAGGATAAGAACGAGACGAGACGATTGACCGTGAGACAAACCAACGAATCGGTGAGCTCCCCGGGTGATTGACAGGTTACACCTGAGACGTCGCCTGTTGTGTAACAGGGCTGATAACGCTATTCTGAGTCTGTTCTCACACACAGGCATCGTTTGTATTGTGTGTACAAACAGCTGCCATTTGAATGTGGCATAGATACTAAGGCAAGCACTTTTTATTTTCGGATTGGCATGCCCTAAAAAAAGAGAGAAGTGCGTGAACAAATTAATCTTTTCTGGGCAGGGCGAGGCTGTCCATCGTGAACAAAGCACAAAACCATCTTCAAAGTTTCACACTTATTTCACAGTTGCCAATTGCCTCATTGCCTCCAGAGTACCTCTCTCTCTCTCTCTCTCTCTACCTCCCTGTCTCTGTCCGTCTGTCCTTTCCTCTCTCTCACTCTCTCTCTCTCTCTCTCTCTATCTCTCTCTATCTCTCTCACTCTCTCACTCCTTCTTTCTCACTCTCTCCCTCTACCTCCCTGTCTCTCTCTCTCTCCCTCCCTCCCTGTCTCTCTCTCACTCTCTCTCCCTCCCGCTCTTTCTCCCTCTCCCTCTCTCTCTTACCCACCACCGAAGAACCAGAGTAACCCTGACAGGACAACTGAAACCCCTGGATTTCCCATCTGGGAAACAGCTTCACGCTTAAAACGGCTCCACACTTATCTCCTCCACGGGCTTCACAGGGAAGAACAATCTCACAGTCGAACCACACTCACAGCCAACCACAAAACCCACTTCTCCAAGGCGCCAATAACCTCAATTAACTCTGTTATATCTCTGTCGTGCACAGCTTCTGCTAGCCTCGACAAATCTGAAAAAGCCTTTCTCTGCAAAAGATCTTTTGTGGGAGCTTCGCTTAGCGCTGGAAATATCTACGCGCACGAAGACTCCTCTCCTGCGACTATCTCGTAGATTTTCCCTTCGGAAGTGACAACACAATGGACGTCAAGCTTGAATTTAATTGGCGAGCTGCGCGATATCGGGGAAGCGGTCTCCCGCCTGAACGCACTTTCTGTAACAGCTGGCTACGCGCGGCTAAGCGGCTGAATTAAGTTCTGGAAGACGGGTTTCGGCAGAGACAGCTCGTTAACTCCAAATCGCAGACCGTCGAAGTTGCCGGGAGTCTGACAGCCTATCGCGCGCGGCGACACTGCGTGCGATCGATCCGGGCGCTCCTCGCTAATTCGTGCTGAGAGGCAGCCAATCAGTGTCAGCCGAGCTTGAGCAATGGCGCTAAAATATGCGTGCGCTAGCTGATCGATAATGACGAATCGCCACGGCAACCACCGGTTTCCTATGGAAACACAGCTCACGCCACAGCGGCCCCGCCCACAAAGTTAGTGCGGACAGCGACAGTGCTTGCTCCTTTGAGTCCTATTTATGGAAGATCAGGCGCACCCGCACCACACCCCAGCTAAGAAAAACACCCCAGCATGTAGAAACAACCCCCCCAATTGCCCCCCCCCCCCCAAATAAACTAAGAATTCCAAAACAATCAAACCTGGCTCAGTTGGGTCTGGAAGCGTCCGGGCAGCGCTGCAGTGAGTTTCTCCTATGCTGGTACCGCGACTGGCATTTTGGTCAGGTCTCTGTGCTGGGGGGGCGGGGGTGCATTTGGGGGGGCCATGCTATTCCTGTCCTCCCCCAGGCCGAGATCCGGTATCATCCCCTCACTCAACACCCCCAAGCCCCCCTCCCCGCCCCAACACTTTACTTCCTAACTGAACCCCCTGACGCACACAGCGTTTTAACACACCCCTTTTCTTACAACGTTGCGTGGACATTTGCGGAACCCTGAACTGTCGGGACGTTGTTCTGAGAAGGTTTCCGGTTCCGGAATGTGACGGTGCATTCTCCGTCGCGCTACACAACGATCGCAGGTCTACGTGCCGCCGCCGCCGCCGCGTTAGGTGAGCTTTACTATATATAACCACCCAGCGGGACGCAAGCGTGTCCCAACACGAATCAGGCAACACTCTGCAGGGCCTGCAGTCTCGTGGAGAAAGTCAGCATTAACCTGTGGTGCTACGGAGTACTCTCTCTCTCTCTGCTTTATTTCACCCATTCACAAATCCTGTTTCCGTTAACTTTCTGAAATTATAGAACTAAAATGGGGTTGACCTTGAACCTGAAATTTACTAAAGCAATTAAAATGATAAATTCTTTGCTTAAGGGTACACGAGTGTCTTAGCTGGGATTTGAACCAGCAACCTCCTGGCTTCAATTAGCATAGCATATGCACAGAAATCACAAAACCGGAGGTGAAGATACTCACATTGATTACAGTTAGTGCTAATAGTGTACCCACACTGATCATAGCATTAACAGTGATAGTGTACCCATAGCATTGAAGACTATAGCACACTCACATCGATCACAGCATTAGCGGCTATAGCACACTCACATCGATCATAGCATTAGCGGTTACAGCACACTCACATCGATCATAGCATTAGCGACTATAGCACACTCACATTGATCACAACATTAGCGTTACTCACATCGATCATAGCATTAGCAGCATTAGCGTTACTCACATCGATCATAGCATTAGCAGCATTAGCGTTACTCACATCGATCATAGCATTAGCAGCATTAGCGATACTCACATCGATCATAGCATTAGCAGCATTAGCAGTACTCACATTGATCACGGTGTTAGCAGCGTTAGCGGTACTCACATTGATCATAGCATTGGAGGTGATGCGGAAGAGGGTGGCGCGCTCGTTGACGGCCTTGATCTTCTCGCCGCCCTCCAGGGGCACGCGCAGCGCCTCGAGCTCGCTCAGGCTGCGCTGCAGCGCCGCGCCGTGCTTGGCGATCAGGTCGTTGCAGGTGCTCAGGTCGTCGAGCTTGCTGGCCAGAGTCTTCAGCGTTCCCTGGATCTCGCTCCGGTCCGACTGCGAGGTGGGCTCCTCGTCCCCCGAGTCATCTGAACAAGGGAGGGGGGGGTGGGGGGGGCAGAGGGGTCAAAGGTTAACGGGAGGAGGAGGAGGGAGGAGTCACGGGAACATGCGAAAGGTCATGGGGAGGGGGGGGGGGCTTTGTGATGGTGGGATGGCGGCCTGGAATGTTATCAGTTCCAGAGGCATTCCATCCAGCCCACACCCCCCCCCCCCCATAAACCCCCCCTGCCCCCCACCCACAGCCTCCTGACATTCAGAGGCTAATTAAATCAAGAAGGATCCCATAGATCCACTTAGGCTCTGCCTGGGCTGCCTTCCACCCCTTCCTGCACTAAGACCCCCCCCCCCACCCCCAACCCCAACCCCAAACGCTGCCAAGGTCATTGACACATCGGGGGTCCCAGCAGATCAGGGGGTCACCGAATACTGAGCCTGAAGAACTCACACAAACAAAACTAACCAAAAAAAAAACCACAGAAACGCAGCACTGACACTTCACAACAGGCCACGTCAGCAGCTCTGCTTTCTAAAAGGTTACAAATTAAAAAACAAGCAATGACACCCATACGCTTTGTTTCGCCAAAGTGATGGGATTAAGCATGGTGAATTAAGCTGTGAGCCGTTCGCTTGTTTGGACCGACAGAAATCATTTTCTCTCCACGGCATTCGATAACTCTGCCCCATTTTGGGACTCACGAGGGCTCACCCCCCCCCCCCCCCCCCCCCCCCCCGCCCAAGTCACCAGATGCAGTCACCCCCCCATCTGCTCCCTTCCCTTCAGCTTCTCCAGTAACCCTGTAATGCGTGAGGCCACTAGTATGCGACCAGAATTCTCTTATAACCGAGCATTCTGATGCTGATGTCACAATCGCCGCTGGCAACCGACAGCAATGGAGTTCTAGAACACTGACTTAGAACTGTGAAAGAACATTCCAAAAAACCTACTCTTCAAAGGGTTCAATCTGTTACACTGAGCATCACTGAAAAATCAGAACACACCGCACCTCTCCAACGAGCCAGAATCCCTAAGGGACAGAGCCTAGCTGGAGATGCCGTTGGGCTGCTCACACTGGTTACTGATACAGAGTACGTTCTGCAGAGCTCCATTAGAGGAAAACAGGGCGGGAGAGGAGTGGGGCCGGTGACGATGGCAGCAGCAGACGTGCTCGTTAAGGTGGCTGCGGAGCTCTCTGCCCCCTGCACCTCCCTCCCCACCCCCCCCAAAACACCTCCAGCAATAAGTCTCCTCCAGCTACTGCAGGGAGAGCAAAGAATGAGTCACAGCTGTGGGATCAGTGGTACAGGGCCTCTCACACACACACACACACACACACACGCACACACACACTCACATACATGCATGCGCACGCACACGCACACGCACACACAGGCACATACACATACACATACACACACACACACACACACACACACACACACATGCACGCTTTCATACACACACACACACACACACACATACAGTATACACACACTCTCACATACACATATGCACACGCACATGAACACACACACACACACACACACACACACACACACACACACACACACACACACACACACACACTCCAGGACAATACCCCGTTTTTGACACTGCTGAGCAAACGGACCGGGGGGCATCCACTTCCTCGATCCTCCTCGATCGGTCTTGGCCATTGCGGCAGTGATCAGCGGGGGGTTACTCCAGGTCATGCGCCGGAGAACGCCGACGCCCAACTCTGACCGCGTGCGACTCGGCTCACGGGACATTAAAACAAGCGAGCCGCCAGTCACACACACGTTACACGCCTGCGCACGCTACCCGGGATCAGAAGCTGGGGCTCAGAGGGAGAGCGACACCTATAGGTGAGGAGGGGTTACGACAGGTCAAAGACCCGGAGGAGAGAGCACATGAGCTCTGTGGGGAGGAGGAAATCACCACGCGTGCATTCCAACTGCTGATTTTATCACCTCCTTCCTTCCTTTCCTCGCCTTCTTTCCCAGTACGGAAGCCCAAAAGGGTCAAAAAATAACGTGAAATTGACATCTGGAATCACATGCTGGTTTTTTTTGTTAGCATAGTTAACCTGCATTAGTGCTTTAGTGATGTAGCATCTGCACTCACTGGTCTGGGGACACTGTTTACCAAATTTGGCTCTGTTGCTCATATTAATCAGGAGAGAGGACGTCTGCTAGCACTGCACTGTAAGTCACTCCGGATGAGGGCGTCAGCTAAACGAACGCAATCCAATGCATCACAAATGCAGCTACTTCATTTCATATTTCATATTTATTCATAACTGAGTGGGCTCCTGTTTGTGGTTTGTGACCGGATGTAAGTCTCAGAGCAGACACACAGTGTGTTTTTTTAATTTGGACAACACGAGGCTGGTAAACAACTGCAGTGTGACAACCCTCGCCACGGTTAGCCCAAGCGCTTTAGGCCATTTTCTTGGCCGTCCTCTTGCCCTGGAGTGAATTTCCTCCCAGTGCATTATTAAAAGCATAGGACAGGCTGCCCTGATGAGCATGGACCGGCTTGACAGAGAAGCTGTCTCACGGTGGACGATATCTGACCGAAGGAGCTGTCAGAACAATCCTGTACATCGCCTGAGGAGAGCTCGTGGGTGGGCGGTCAACCAATCGGATCGCTCCACCATAGAACTGAAAGGAACCGTGCTTATTAACTCCGTTGGGGCTCACGTACTGGTACAGAGAACTACAACTCCCAGCATGCCTCACACAGGAAAATCAATTTCCTTGTTTGAAGGCGGATGAAAGATACTCCTGCCCGAAATGGCGTTTGGCTTCTGTTTTTTTATGATGAAGGTAAACGGAGGCCGCGGTTTCTCGAGACGCATCTGAGTCGCCCCATAAATCTTCCGCCGGGGGCAGTTCTCCCGCTTTTTTGACCGAGGTGTTCTGCCCAAAGGAGCACAAACACCATCAATAACTCCAGACGCAGTGCCGGTACAGGGAGCGGTTGTGGATGTGCTCCGGAGGAGGGCTTCATTTGAACACCTGTCACTGAGCGCACAGCACCGCCGCCGCGTTCAGAACTGAAACACAGGCATCGGTTTTAAACGAAGAGAGCTCCGCTCGGCTGGAGAACTCGGCTCCTGGGGAGGGTTTGGAGCAGCGGGGCTCAAACACCCTGAGAGGAACTGTTAGTCCATAAAGCAATTTACACCCTTGCTTTCTGAAACATTTAAATTAACCGCCCAGGCACAGCAGCGGTTACCAGCAAGACGAGAGGAAGTTTTAGCTGTCAGAGCCAAAAATCTGAGGCCAATGCACATGCTCGCTGCCTACAGCGCCACCTGGCTGCAGGCAGACCATACTGTCTCCATTATGGAAACGGAATATAGATATATAGCTAGAGGGGAGCTTCGCGAGGACGAGACCCTCTTTGACCCCTTTCTCTCTCTGGGTCCCTCAAATCGTCCCCAGTCTTGGGGCTTTTGGGCCAATTAACTCAAAGCTTCCAGTGGCCACAGTTCCACCATCTTATCCCCGAGAGACCGGAAAATGAGGGGAGAAAAAATTGCGCCCGGAGCAGAAACTAGGGCAGCTGCGCCTGACTGGCTCACCGGATTGGCCAGCAGGGAGAAGCGCTCACGGTAAATGTGGCCCGTTTCCTCTGGAAATTAAAAGTTACGGTTTAGCGAAACGCGACTTTGGGCTCGGGCTCCGTGGAGCCTGGCGATTCCGCCCCAATAACGAGGGAATGTGGATTTACAGGGGCCAAGCAGGGCAGACCAACTGAGAGGGAGTGTGGGGGGGGTCTGTCTGCTCTGTGTGGGGGAGACCAACTGAGAGGGAGTGTGGGGGGGTCTGTCTGCTATGCTCTGTGTGTTTAAGGCCAACTGAGAGCGAGTGTGGGGGGGGTCTGTCTGCTCTGTGTGGGTGAGACCAACTGAGAGGGAGTGTGGGGGGGTCTGTCTGCTCTGAGCGGGTGAGACCAACTGAGAGGGAGTGTGGGGGGGGTCTGTCTGCTCTGTGTGGGTGAGACCAACTGAGAGGGAGTGTGGGGGGGTCTGTCTGCTCTGAGCGGGTGAGACCAACTGAGAGGGAGTGTGGGGGGGTCTGTCTGCTCTGAGCGGGTGAGACCAACTGAGAGGGAGTGTGGGGGGGGTCTGTCTGCTCTGTGTGGGTGAGACCAACTGAGAGGGAGTGTGGGGGAGACCAACTGAGAGGGAGTGTGGGGGGGGTCTGTTTGCTCTGTGTGGGGGAGACCAACTGAGAGGGAGTGTGGGGGAGACCAACTGAGAGGGAGTGTGGGGGGGTCTGTCTGCTCTGAGCGGGTGAGACCAACTGAGAGGGAGTGTGGGGGGGTCTGTCTGCTCTGTGTGGGGGAGACCAACTGAGAGGGAGTGCCGGGGGGTCTGTCTGCTCTGAGCGGGTGAGACCAACTGAGAGGGAGTGTGGGGGGGTCTGTCTGCTCTGTGTGGGTGAGACCAACTGAGAGGGAGTGTGGGGGGAGTCTGTCTGCTCTGTGTGGGTGAGACCAACTGAGAGGGAGTGTGGGGGGGGGTCTGTCTGCTCTGTGTGGGTGAGACCAACTGAGAGGGAGTGTGGGGGGGGTCTGTCTGCTCTGTGTGGGGGAGACCAACTGAGAGGGAGTGTGGGGGGTCTATCTGCTCTGTGTGGGGGAGACCAACTGAGAGGGAGTGTGGGGGGGTCTGTCTGCTCTGAGCGGGTGAGACCAACTGAGAGGGAGTGTGGGGGGGTCTGTCTGCTCTGTGTGGGTGAGACCAACTGAGAGGGAGTGTGGGGGGGTCTGTCTGCTCTGTGTGGGGGAGACCAACTGAGAGGGAGTGTGGGGGGAGCTGTCTGCTCTGAGCGGGTGAGACCAACTGAGAGGGAGTGTGGGGGGGTCTGTCTGCTCTGAGCGGGTGAGACCAACTGAGAGGGAGTGTGGGGGGAGCTGTCTGCTCTGAGCGGGGGAGACCAACTGAGAGCGAGTGTGGGGGGGTCTGTCTGCTCTGAGCGGGGGAGACCAACTGAGAGCGAGTGTGGGGGGAGCTGTCTGCTCTGAGCGGGTGAGACCAACTGAGAGGAGTGTGGGGGTTAGCATGCGCTCGTTTAGTTTGTATTCTGCACGTGTGGCTGCAGGTCACAGACGCTGACCCATCTGAAGATGTCACCAGGCATCCCTGGGCTAAGACACCCGAAACGACGAATGCTTCCTCTCCCCCCACGGTCCCTGACGGGTCCGTCGACAGCTCTGTAGCCTTCCGGGCCCCCGGCTCCTTCCCTGCGAGCCTCAGGCCCTCTCCTGGGGACGCTGGAGTCAGTGCCCCGGCCCTATAATTGAAGGCCACCCAATTATTCTGTCAGTGAGGGTCACTCAAGCCCCCGCCAACTCCCAATCTGATCCGGGGGCCGGGGGCATGCCGGGGAGGGGAGGGGAAGGGGGGGATGTCTGGCGGGCTGAGTCACGTACCGCACGTAGACGCCATTTTGGCTCCAATTACCAAAAATCCCCATTAGGCGAGGGGCAGATCGGCACGCGCCATGAGGAAGCACACGGGGCACAGAGCCCCCCCCCCCCCCCACGCGGTGTGTGGTGTGGTGGGAGGGGGGCCGCCGAACGAGGCCGTGAGTAATGCGATTAAACCGAGGGAGGGGGGCCTGAGAGCGAGCTGCAGGGCTCAGCGCTACCTCAGCAACAAGTAGCCCCAGAGCTAACTAGCCTGTACACGGGCTCCTACTGATACAGTCATTCAGTGCAGAAAGCGAGACAGACAGGCTCTCCCCAGGCTGGGGGGGGGGCACGCGGTGAATCCCCTCACACACGCACGGGGAGGGGGGGGTGGGGCACTACTCCCTCTCACCATCAGTCACTGTCAGGCTACAGGAGGTTGTGAATGAAAGCAGTTGCCGTAGAAACGGATGTCCACGCAGTCAATCGTGATGGCTTATTTTTAGCCACCTCAGGGGGAAAAATTAATAAATAAGTAAGATGAAGCACTTCACACCATCCCTGCCCCCCCCCCCAATTCTTGAGAGTCCGGGAGAGAGAGCTTGTGTGCATGCGTGTGCGTGTACGAGTGTGTGTTCGTATGTGTGTCTGTGTGTGTGTGTGTGTGTGTGTGAGTGTGTATGTGTGTCTGTGTGTGTATGTGTGCAAGTGTGTATATGTGTCTGTGCGCGTGTGTGTGTGTGTGTGTGTCAGGCCCCAGTGGAGGGTGTTTCTGAGGTCAGGCCGCAGGGCCTGATTATGGAGCCGCTGAGTGAAACCCCGTCTCTGTGTCCTCAGTTAGTCTTGTGAGGACCTCTCAGGGGAGGTAAGACAGGCGGGGCAGAGAGGCAGAGAGGCAGGGTGGGGCAGAGAGGCGGGGTGGGGCAGAGAGGCGGGGCGGGGCAGAGAGGCAGAGAGGCAGGGTGGGGCAGAGAGGCGGGGTGGGGCAGAGAGGCGGGGCAATTACACAGGACTACAGCCCAGGAGCTCCTCTCACTTCCCCTCTCACTTCCTCCAACGGCTGAATAAGTCATAAACACAGGAGCGCCACACACATGCGTACACACACACACACACACACACACACACTCACACTCACACACGCCTCAATCCCACACCGCTGACACCTCCACGCGACAGCCCAGCGATGTGGCCTCTGCTCCTCCCCTCCCCGGGTAAACACGGCCGCCATTAGCGGGCTGAATGGCGTTTCTGAGCCGAGCCGTCTCCGCGGATTAACCTCGCCGCCTCTCTGGCCCGGCGTCCGGCTCGTCAGCGCAGTTAAACCGCGGCCCTTCAGAGGCCGCCGCGCGAATCGCACTTCAGCTCACATTTCCTTTCTTCAGGGAGGAAATTGAACGGGCCCTCCAGAAATCTGGAACAACCGCCAGTGAATTTGTCTCGTGACCACGGTACTTGCGTCTCAAGTATTTTTTCCGAGAGCTCCTTTTTTTTAATAAAACACATTCAGCCTCTGGAGACGTTTCTGCTTCACGACACTGAAAGCTGAGGTCAGGAACAAAGACCCTCACCACAGGAGCGGTGCCTGAAGATCACTTTGAACAGCATTTTCTAACTTCCGTTTTAGACGCATTCCAGTCAACCTAAGACTGCAGGCTACTGTACTGAACCGCAGCCGAGCCAAATGCTCCTCACTGTGAGATGCACACAGTGGGCCTACACGACTTTTTAACATACCTCCCCTTCTCTCTCAACTGTAGTCAGGGGTGCAGCACAAAACTCTGGGCCCTATACATAAGCAGTCCCTGTGGGTCCCCCTCCTCTCTTGATCCATGTCTCTCACGCATCATTCCAGGCTTTTCGAGGGCCCTCCCCCCCATTCGGGCCCTGGGTGGTCAGTCCCACTTCCCCCCCCCCCGCCCCCCCACGACGCCCCTGACTGTAGTGTCAGGGAACTTAAAACGCTGTGAACTGAACCTCTACCTTCGCGCAACTCGCGGACACTTGCAACGATTCGGTATTTACAGACCGAGCTACGAACACCGAAATCGATGGCGGAGGAGCAGGGGGGATGAGGAAGGAGCGCACGGCGGAGAGAGGGAACAGAGTGTAGCGTTTCGCGGGAATTCGCCCGAGTGTGGATTTTAATTAGCGATCGTCTGTCGAACGGAAATTCAGCACTCGTGTTTCTCCCCCCGGCCGCTCTCCCCCCCCCCCCCCCCTCCCGAAACGCTGGCGAGCTGGGGCTCATTTAAGGAGCGCCCAGGGCGGCCTGCTCTGCCTGTGAACGACCGTCGCTCGCCTCATCTTTACGATATTCGGGTACAGGACGCAGGCAGCCGATTAAAGTTTTGGTTCAATTCGGGTTTTCTGCAACGAGGAATTAAGGATCTGAATACGATACGAAACGGGAAGCGTTGGGCCTAGGAAGCACACGGCGGACGGCCCTCAAAGGCAGGCGCTGTTCTGCTGGACGCTAATCGGGGGCAACATAGCTCAGGATGTAAGAGCGGTTGTCTGGCAGTCGGAGGGTTGCCGGTTCGAACCCCACCCTGGGCATGTCGAAGTGTCCTTGAGCAAGACACCTAACCCCTAACCCCTAACTTCTCTGGCGAATGAGAGGCATCAATTGTAAAGCGCTTTGGATAAAAGCGCTATATAAATGCAGTCCATTTACCATTTACCATTTAATCGGACGCGCGCTAGTTATTAGACCTGTTATTCACACCGCCCCCCCCCCCCCCCCCCCCCGTGTGCGACCCCGTACACATCCAGCCCGTCTCCTCCTGCGATCGCGTTTCGCCTACGGTCGCAAAGTTTAGAAAACGGCGGTAATATGCTTCTCGGCCGTGGGCCTGAGAACAGGACGGCGGGCGTCGCCGTGGCGACGCGGGGCCGAGGACACCGCGGCGTGGGCGGGGGCGGGGGCGGGAGAGACGAGGGTGTCCTCCCGGAGGGACTCCGCCTGTCAGCGCCTCGCCACAGCCACAGAGTCGCCCACGGGGGAGACCGCTGGGAGATTCTAACGGTCTGGTCGCCCACGGAAACAGGCGAGGCGTGGGCGGGGACGCCGGGGGGGGGACGGGGGGTACCCGTCACGGAGGCTGTCGATGTGACATTTCGTGAGGGGTGGGAGAGAGAGAGAGAGAGAGCCCAAATAATTTGCTGCAACAGGTCCCCCCCCACCCCCCGTCAATAAAAGATGAGAAAAGCGGGGGGGGGCGATCAATCGATCGATCGTGGTAAACTCGGAAAAAAAAAGTCGGACAGGGATTCCCGAAGCTCCTGGAAAAAGAAAACTCCTTTTTCGCTCAGACACGGACAGCCCCTATAAACCCCGGGGGGGGGGGGGGGGGGGGGATCAGACCAGTAATAAATACCAGCCCGTAATTATATTTACTGCTGGTGCTCTGCGCCGACTCCCACTCAGTCACTGAAAGAAGCTCTCCGCACCGCGGACCTGTTCATCTCCCAGCTTTCCGTTATTACAGCGACAGGCTTAAAGTTATATTGAAGAAGAAAAAGGAAACGATAAAAAAAAAAAGATCACCTTATATAAAACCTTTCAGTGCAGAAAGTAAGAAATACATCCCAGAGTCTTTGTGCGGCAGCACACACACACACAAAAAAAGCTTAAAATAGTTGCAGGCGCACATCCACACAGACGAGAGAACAGTCAACTCGGTAAAATAACACGCGAGGGTCGAAAGCAGACGAATTCGGCGAAGCAACTTGAAAATTCCGTTTGTCTGCCGGTCGTCACGGGCGACAGCCAATTTTGTTTCGGCGCACGAGTGAACGAAGAGATCAGAAACCGGAGAACAGATCCGAGCGCATCCACGTCGGTCCAGACGCTACGGAATTTTAACGAGCTTGTCAATCCGCTCTTCCGTTGACGCGGACTTGACTGACGGTTTAAATTCCTCACGACGTGCGCAGATTTATAGCTTCAAACTCCCTTCCTCCCCGAATCCAGACTAAATCACTCCTGACCTTTAAATGGACTCCTTCTGACGCTGAAGGAGAGCGATGTAAGTGAGGAGAATGAAAGAACGCGTGCATTCTCTTGGCACTTCATAACGCTGGAACACAGTCTGGTACCTGGACCGTCTGAATGGAGAGATACCCAAAAGCAGGGCAGCAGTCTGTCAGCCTGTGAGCCAGACAACCATGCCAAGGTCAAATCAAGGGCATAATTTATCGGGGGCGGGTAGGGGGGGTTAATATTGCAAAACTGAAACTACGACAGAAACATAAGGAGAAAATGACTTCACGTGCACTTTTTGGCATGGGCCGAGTCACAGCTGTGGGCGCACCCATCCTGCTATGTCCCACTTTAATTTCAACAGCACACATACACGCACTCTACACACAAACTACCCACAATGCATCTGCACTGTCACAGCACATATACACGCACTCTACACACAACCTACCCACAATGCATCTGCACTGTCACAGCACACATACACGCACTCTACACACAACCTACCCACAATGCATCTGCACTATGTCCGAGCACACATACACACACACTCTACACACAGCCTACCCACAATGCATCTGCACTATGTCCCAGCACACATACACACACACTCTACACACAACCTACCCACAATGCATCTGCACTATGTCCGAGCACACATACACACACACCCTACACACAGCCTACCCACAATGCATCTGCACTATGTCCCAACACACATACACACACACACTCTACACACAACCTACCCACAATGCATCTGCACTATGTCCCAGCACACATACACACACACTCTACACACAACCTACCAACAATGCATCTGCACTGCCTCTATATCACAAGCATGTCACAGCACACATACACATACTTTATACACAGCCTACCCACAATGCATCAGCACTGTCTCTATATCACAAACATGTCACATAATCAAGAGCAACACACACACACAAAGTGCTGAAGTAAAGAGTGAAGTATCCTTATATGAACCTAAGGACAGTGGACTGTAAGCTCACACACACACACACACACACACACACGCTCGCTCGCACGCATGTATGCACACACTGGAGCAGGGTCAAGTACTGTATCTTAAAAACTCAACAACAGTACAATTAGACTGGAGGTCGGATGCTTTTATGAATTGATTCTAAACATGCTTTGCTGGAAATTCTTAAGGAATCTGCAGGAGTGCCCTCAAACAGACACTCAGACTCTATAATATAATTCATCTATTTATGCCTTGTAGCTAGGCAGCACTCTATAATATAAATCACATGCCCTTGTAGCACTACATAATAGAGCTTCATATATAACACAGCTCCTGTTCTCCTTAATCTCTCTGACACACAAACACACACACACACAACACACACACACAGTGGAACCACACTGACAGAACATTAGCGATGATAGCAATGATATCCCTGTGCACTGTGGAACTGAACTGAGAGAGCATTAGCGGCGTTAGCCCTGTACACTGTGGAACCGCACAGATAGATCATTAGCGGTGTTAGCGGTGTTAGCCCTGTACACTGTGGAACCGCACAGATAGAGCATTAGCGGTGTTAGCCCTGTACACTGTGGAACCGAACTGATAGAGCATTAGCGGTGTTATCCGTACTAGCGGTGTTAGCACTACACTGCTCTGAGGAGCTCCTCTGTGTCCTCTACAGCCCTGCCTCTGCTAGTGTAACAGGCATGCGCACACGGCGTACGATATGAACCCATCACCCCCCCCAAAATGCCCCCCCCCCCCCCACACACGTGCATGTGCACAGAACCGCGCGCTACAGATCGGCACGGCGGACGGCACTCGCGGAACAGAGGCATGCGTTTGAAGGAGCATCGCACAACCGTACCGCTGACACACGCACCAAATCAAAGACAGAGAGCGAGAGAGGGAGGGAGGAGGGAGGGAGGGGAGGGGGGGAGAGAGCGAGCGAGGGAGCCAGTGTGTGAGAATGCCAGAGAGAAAGAGAGAGAGAGAGAGGGAGAGGGAGAGAGGGAGAGAGAGAGAGAGGGGAGAGGGAGAGACGCGTGCTCGTCAGCGCCCGCTGCGCTTTTGAAAACCGGCGTGCCGTAGAGCGGCCAGAGGAGGAGGAGGAGGAGGAGGAGGATGAGGAAGAGGAGGAGGAAGAAGACGAGGGTCGGCAGACTGCGGCACCGTCCACAGAATGCGACGGAAGCAAGAAGAGGAGAGGAGGGTGAGAGAGAGAGAGAGAGAGAGAGAGAGAGAGAGAGAGAGAGAGAGAGAGACGGGATGGGACGCGTTTCCACAAAAGAAACCAAACAGGAAAAAAAAGAACAAGGTTAAAGAGATGGAGGGTGATGGAGGCAGCCGGGCGGCCGGATGGAGATGCGGAGGTGCAGGAGGTGGGGGTGGAGGTGGGAGGAGGGGGGGTACTGACCCCGGTTAAATTTACTCAGGCAGGAGGAGGTGCAGAAGGAACGCACGGCGCCCGGTCCCAGCATCCCCGGCCCTTCATCCCTCCTGCAGGCCCGGGCGACGGCCAGGAACACTCTGGGGCTCTACATCGTCCCGGTGAGGGGGGGGGGGGGGAGGGGGGGGCGCGATTCGCCTTACTTCAGCACCCGCCACAGGACA
>CM077293.1:3260757-3275757 GCA_039654925.1 Anguilla pacifica
ATTTTACCCCCCCCCCCCCAAACACCGGGCCCGCAGCGACATTCCACTGCGACTCAAACGCATTTGGAAAAAAACGGAAATGGGGGGAAAAGAGGAAAGCTAAAGATGCGTGGGGACAGCAGCCTTCCCCCCCCCGCTCTGGAAACGCGAAAGCCAAAACTGCCACCGAACCCGGGGAACTGCATCTGGGCGAGAGCCGCCATGTTTCCTCTTGTTCTTTTATATTTTTTTTTAGATTTACAAACTTTGAGGAGCTCTCCTACACCTCATCGTATCTGGAGTATAATTCATGCCTCTCCTAAGGCCCGTGCGACATAGCTCAGGAGGTAAGACCGATTGTCTGGCAGTCGGAGGGTTGCCGGTTCAAACCCTGCCCTGGGCGTGTCGAAGTGTCCTTGAGCAAGACACCTAACCCCTAACCCCTAACTGCTCTGGCGAATGAGAGGCATCAATTGTAAAGCGCTTTGGATAAAAGCGCTATATAAATGCAGTCCATTTACCATTTACCGTGCGAGTGGGGGGGGGGGTGTAATTAAACAGGTCACCGTCATTAGTGTGCTGCTGACCTTGGTAAATCCTCTCTGCGTACGAAACCACTGCAGCCGCTGCAGTGGCTGATGGGACTGATTCACAAGGGGATTGTGGGGGAGGCTCATACTGCTCCTGTGGGGCTCAGGTAGAGCTCATACAGTTCAGGTAGAGCTCACAACTTTGCTTTATTCACACATTATTCACACCAACCAGCTTGTTTCAAACACACACACCTGCGTTTGTGGCATGTCCACGTGGGACTGTGTGGGACGACACACATGACCTCAGAGAGCAGCGTGTCTTCAGCCCACAAACCAGGAACTGCTTCGGTTTCAAAGTGCACAGACTGCACAGAGGCCAAGGCAGCATTGGAAACACTAAGGCCCAGGCTCCACGCGGGGTCAACGAACTTGTAAAGTGCAAAAAGAAAAAAGAAAAAGAGGAAGGAGGAAGTGAGAAAGGAGATTCAGCTCATTGTGCCGAATTTCACTCCCCTCCAGCCGTGACATCATCGCCCCGTGGCGACCCCATCTGCCCCCACAGACAGACAGGGGGCCCAGCGGCCGAATTTAGAATCGGTTCCCTCCACCAATCAGCTCGCAGAACCTGCAGCGCTACCTGTGGTGCTGATGCAGAGAAACGGTCCGTCGTCATGGAGTCAAGGGGCGGGGGGGGGGGGGGGCAGCTGTAGGGTTTATAAAAAACAATTCAGTGCCTCAGAAATCAGGCCCCACTGGTCACTCAGGGACACGTGGTTGGGAAGTGCTGGAGTAAATCAACTCAGCCTTGATTTGGGGAGAAAACATCACAAAAATGCTCCAATCCCACGTGTGCACTCAAAGGGGACTAAAACCAATCAAAATCTCTCTTCAGAGAGGAAGTCATTACGCCGTCCTTTGGGATGAGATCCACTAGTCCTTCAGACGGGAGTGATAAATCTGTAATTAGGAGGCACTTCACAACCTGCGATTCACCGTGGAGGTGAGAACCCAAAAAGCCCTTCACCTGAATCCCATCCGGCTCTCACGCCTCTCTACCGGTGGGCCAACATAGAAAAGTTCACACATTAAAAGCCGTGACAGATCGCAGGATTAAATTAGGAGCAGTGACACAGCTGCCAGACGGCCCAGGAAAGGTCCGTCACCCGGCCTCGTCTGCTTGATTGACACGCGAAGACGCAGGCTGTCATTGGCCCACTCAACGCTGGGCCGCGAAAAAAAAACCCACAGGCTCCTCCCCCTGGAACTTTGCGCCACTGATCCATCGTAATCCGTCTCCATGGCAACGGGATCTGTGCCTAGTCCGGGCCAGCCCAGTGCCCCAGGGGCAGCTGGAGCAGTGTGACAGGCAGCTGTTTTAACAGCCGGACACACAAGAGGTTTCTGCGCAATATAAGAAATGTGGCACAGATCCCGTCAAACTCATTGGAAGGATGACAAATTGGCAGTTAAGCCATTTGAGGCTAACGCAGTTGGAGATAAAACCCATTTCTTGTGTGTCTCTTCGTTTTTTTAGAAAAGTAAAAAGCGTATTGGTATTAATGCATCCAGGGATGGCACAATGCTTAGACATTTTCAACTGAGCTTGCCTGCACAAAAGTGGCTAGAGTATCATTTACATATTACAAGTAGAAAGGATTTCACTGGTTGTCCTGTTTTCCCTGCCCCACTGAAAACCTGGAGTTCAGCCAAGGGAGAAAGCCAGCCAATCACAGCACAGGCTGTGTATTTCTTCTGTGAAGACGACTCAGCAAGCAAGCAATGCATTAGGATTCCCATAATGCAACAGGAGAGCTGTAAAGCACGACCTTTGCCCTCTCTTCCTCCCAGGAGCTGGGAATGATACGTACACCCTCTATAATTGCTTCAGTCCGGTTTTATAAATGGCTCATTTTCCTTCTCAGATTGGACCGCTTGCTTGCGGGACCGACTCACGGCACCAGCGGTCTGCAGGGGACGCTTGTAAAGAAGAACATCATTTCACGTTTGCCCGGTAACGCATGTTTCCAGAGGCTCTTCGGAATCGGAAACACGCGTCATAACATTTATACGACAGCCCGGTACAGCTCGAGTGGGGCAGGGGGGCGGGGGGGCGGGGGGGCGGCGACGTTGTGTGTGTCGCTGAATGCCAATGGGGATTCAGAGTCTTACGGGCTTATCTTCTGGAGGGAGTAACGTGATCGTCAAGATAAGGTCGACTGCCATTACAGACGTGAACGAGAAGTTTCGCCTAGCGACAGGCTATCATCGTGCTGTAAGGTTCGGGATATCGAGGAAATGTTATTTCTTAGGCTAATGGTTCTCAAACTCAGTCATGTCCCCTGACCCCCCCTGCCCCCCCCCCCCCCCCCAGTGAAGTTTCACCTCCCTGCCCCCCCACACTCACCGATTTCACCAGGCAATCTATCATTTAATCAATTCAAAAAAACGTTTTTCTAAAGGAATTATTTGCCATACAGAATTATTAAATGAAAGCTGGAGTTGATCTGATGGATTAACTGTTCTGGCACGTGAATATAGGACCTTTATTCATTGCACGCGTAGCTATTCAGCGACTCCTGTCAATGTGGCCTTCAAAATGTAAATCATCATACAAGAAAAACGCTAAGGGCCTGATTACTAGGACCTCTAGCATGGACAAAACCTTGTAGCTCACACAGGACCAATAACACGACCAATGATTGGCTGTGATATTGGTTTTTCACCAATCACAGGTTGTGTTATTAGTTTTGCGTGTGTAAAAAATGGTAAATCAGGGCCGAAAAGTGCCTCTGAATGAAGAGCAATTAGCAGCTTGACACAAAATGGAGGCCATGGCTGGAATAAACAGCATCTTTTGGGGGGGGGGGTGGCTGGGGGGAATGGAGTTTGAGAACCCCTGCCACAGTCATCTTTATACTTCCACTTTTTAAATTGGCAAAATGGCAGAGAAAAACAAGCCATTATCGGCAGGAAGAGGTGAAGCACAGTCAACCGATGTAAAAGAGGAGTTAGGCTTCCACTATTTTTATTCTCACCTTATTAAGTTGCCTTCAAAGAGGCTGCCTGCGGTTCTCCTTATTATTTCTTCTTATTCCACATCAGTTTTCTGCATGCTGTTCCTCCTACACCTGCTTTGCAGCCAGACCAACTAAATTTTCAAAAAAAAAAAAAAAAGTACGAAAATCCCTAAAAATGTACAAAAGCCTGTCACTGGGGTGGTACCCCATAAAATTGTACAATTTATTTAATAATTCATTTGTACCTTTTTTGCTTGTAAAAGGTACTTATTTGTACCCAAAAAACACTATTTTACCTTTCAGGGTACATGTGGGAAATCTGTTCCGTAAAGAAAGGAAATGCACCTCCATAATGTGCAGGTGGAGTTCATATGATGTCACGGCTGTTATTACTATATTACCATATTCATTACTGTCGTTAAACTATTGCTGTATTATTCTTACACAAGATTGTTGTTACACTTTCATTTTCCTACCTTGTCTAAATCGGCTAATGCCATCTAATTGTGCCTCCTCTGGCTGCAATAGGCAAAAGCAAACTAGGTTGGCGCTCGGAGTTCTAATATTATATTATATTATAGAGTTATAATAAAACATAGGCGATCATAACCTGGATTCCAGTTTCATAAGATTATTTAGCCAAACAACGAGCTCAGATCTGGAATGAGGGCAGTAGTTTCACTGATTGAAGCAGCTTGGAGGTTTTCCCTCGATGCCTGTCGTGATCCCGATTAATCTGGCCTCTTTCTAAATTTAACCAGTTTTTTTATTGCTAATGTGTAGCATTTCTCCAGCCTGTTCCATCACTGTAATGTCCTCCAGAGGCGGATAGACTCACTGCTAATCACACCACAGCACAGCAGAGCACAATCAGTCCCTCCTCTTCAGAAAGGAAAAACACTGACGGTAGCAAAGAGAAGCTTCTTCACCCTGCTCCCTGTCCCTGTGATCTCCAGTAAACTCTGAAACTCCACCCCCTCGCTCTGACTCCTCCCACAAATTTCGCTGCGCCCCCAGAACCGAGCCCCCCCCCCCCCCCCCCCCATAGACCAGAGGAAGGGGGGGCAGCGGGTGGCTCTGTTCTGGAGACGGGGGGACGGGGACGGGGGGGCAGACTCCTCACTCACTAGTGTCAGATCTCACACCTCCTCCTGGGTGAAGAATTAGGTCCCAGATTCCCACGGGGGGGTCCTCCCGGCCTACTTTGCATTCCCCACTGTACCCCCCCCCCAAACTCGGCCCACACTGCACCCCCCCCCCCACCCTAACTCACCCCCCCCCCCCCCCCCCCCAAGTCTGGCAAGGGTCCAGCTGGAATTCTTCCCAGGGTGGAGAACAGTAAACCTTTTGAGTACAAAATCTGTGGCTTGCAGGTACTAATCGTCCCGCATTAATTAGGCCTGTGAATTAGGAACGGCGCAGAACGCCTTTCTCACGCAGGCCCAGAGACGCTTCGTCCCCAGCAGGACAAACGGGCTTGTGAATGGAGGCCACTGTCTCCCAAAAACACGGCGGACAAGAGGCAACTTCAGTTCACGGGTGGGAGAGATCGAAAGGCCGGACCGCGTGTCTATCACAGAGGGACTGATGGGAGAGAGGGAGGGAGAGAGTGAATGAGGGAGAGAGGGTGAGAGGGAGGGAGGGAGGGAGAGAGGGAGCAAGAGAGGGAGAGAAGGAGAGAGGGAGTGAGGGAGAGAGGGAGGGAGAAAGGGAGGGAGGGAGAGAGTGAGGGAGAGAGGGAGGGAGGGAGAGAGGGAGGAAGAGAGAGAAAAGGAGAGAGAAGGGAGTGAGGGAGACAGGGAGAGAGGGAGAGAGGGAGGGAGGTAAGGAGTGAGGGAGAGAGGGAGGGAGAGAGAGTGAGGGAGAGAGGGAGGGAGAGAGAGTGAGGGAGAGAGGGAGGGAGGTAAGGAGGAAGGGAGGGAGGGAGTGAGGGAGAGAGGGAGACAAGGAGGGAGAGAGAGAGGGAGAGAGGGAGAGAGGGAGGGAGGGAGAGAGAGAGAAGGAGAGAGGGAGAGAGGGAGGGAGGGAGGGAGTGAGAGTGAGGGAGAGAGAGAGAGAGAGGGAGGGAGGGAGGGAGGGAGGGGAGGCGGTTATAGCGAGCCCAGATGGCGGAGGTCAGAGCGAGCGCCCTGCTTCTGACCGGCGAGCGTCGCGCCCGTCGCTGCGCAGCTGGGTCCGGCCGGGAGGCAGACGAGGAGAGCAGGTCTTCCTCTGACCCGGACCGGGACCCAGCCCGCCGCCGATGATCACCGCCTGCTGCTGAACTGGGACTTCCCTCCTGGCACCGGTGGAGAATGCGGGCAGCCAGTCAGACAGGCGTGTGATTGGCTGCCAGGTTCTGACGGACAGCCGGTTCTGGCAGATTCTGATTGGTGGGCCCAGAATAAAAGGGGCTGTTCCACCAATCAAAAGGTGTGTTGAGCCACAGGACAGCAGTCCAATTAAGAGAAAGTGCACCTGTTACAGCGCCCCCGTCCCGCCTCACTACCCTCTTACAGCCCGCCCTGTGACCCTACTCTCCTCCACACTAGGACTAGGAGGACTCCCACAATGCACCCTGTTTATGCGGCTCACATTCCTGCTGGCTCCCTGGACACCCCCCCCCCCCCCCCCCACTCTGCATACCTCCACAAACAGCGGCCATTGTGCTCAAAGCCCCTGTGGGCCCTACGCAGTGGGAGAGGGAACTACTGAGCTATGACTGGACTTATTATCGAGAAACACACTCACACATGCTTACATACACACACATGCATGCATATATATATATGCATGCACACATTCTTACACACACACACACACACACACACACACACACACACACACACACGTGCACACACGTGCGCACGCACACGCACACACACACACACACACACACACACACACACGTGCACACACACACACAAATACACACACACACACATACACGTGCACACATGTGCGCACACACACACACACACACACACACGTGCACACACGTGTGCACAAACACGCACACACACAGGGCCTGTAATGACACTGCCCTTCTCTGCGATAAAGGCCAGCACTCTCAGTCTTGTTAGAGCACACTCTGGTGTAAAATCTAACATGCACAGATGGCCAGTGAGGGAGAGGAGAGTCTGCACAGACCAGGCTGCCCTCAGCTCCTCTGATAACAGCGAATGAAACGTCAGTTTCACCCCCCACCCCACCCCCCCACCCCCCCACCCAAAGGGACCTCTTCAAAAAATCATCACTCCGAAAAAATGCAGTTACACATCTGGGACACGGTCTGCCCCGTGTCAGCTGTAAGAGGGAAGGGAGAGAGGAGAAAAACATCTCAGATATAAGAGAGGGAGGGAGGGAGGGAGGGAGAGGGAGAGAGGTCAAAAACACGCACGTGTGTGTTTATTTGAAAGTGTGTGAAAGAGGACAGGGTGTGTGTGAGAGAAAGAGGGGAGAAGGATGGAGGGAGGGAGTGTGCGAGTGTGTGTGCGTGTCTGAAAGTATGTGAAAGAGGAGAGGATGAGTGTGCGTGTGAGAGAGGGAGAGAGGGAGGGAGATGAAAGATAGTCAGAGACAGAGAGAGGGAGAATGAGAGAGAAAGAAGGAGAGAAAGACAGAGAAAGACAAAGAGGGGGAGGAAAGAGGGAGAAAGACAGAGACAGAGAGGAGAGAGAGAAAGAGAGACATACTGTAGGAGGATGGATAATAAGGGGCAGGCTTGGATAGATGGACACGACGCAGGAGAGCGCAATCACTAGCAGCACAGAGAGGGGGCGCTCAAGAGTCCCTCGGTCTGTGGCCGCTTGATGACACCGCAGTGAGGCGAGCAGACTGCCCCCTCTCCGGCCCCCCCCCCCCCCAGCACCCCCCCGAGACCGAGGCCAGCCTGGCCAGCCTGTGCAGCCGACCCTGAGCCCCTGTGGAACCAGGGCTGCTGCTGTCTGGAGCGATCAGAGAGCCTGTCTATATCACACACACACACCACACACACACACACACACACGCATACCACACACACACACACACACACACACACACACACACACACACACACACACACCACACACTCACGCATACCACACACACACACACACACACACACACACACATACATACCACACACACACACACACACACACCACACACACACACACACACACACACACACACACGCATACCACACACACACACACACACACACACACACACACACACACACACGCATACCACACGCACACACACACGCATACCACACACACACACACACACACACACACACACGCATACCACACACACACACACACACACACACACACACACGCATACCACACACACACACACACACACACACACACACGCATACTACACACACACACACACACACGCACACACACACACACACACACACACACACACACACGCGCGCATACCACACACACACACACACACGCATACTACACACACACACACACACACGCATACTACACACACACACACACACACGCATACCACACACACACACACACACACGCATACCACACACACACACACACTCACGCATACCACACACACACACACACACACACACACTCACGCATACTACACACACACACACACACACGCATACTACACACACACACACACACACACGCATACTACACACACACACACACACACGCATACTACACACACACACACACACACACACACACACACACACACACACACACACACACACCACACACACACACACACACACACACACACGCATACCACACACACACACACACACACACACACCACACACACACACACACACACACACACTCACGCATACCACACACACACACACACGCATACCACACACACACACACACACATACCACACACACACACACACACACAGAGCACTGCCCTTCGCCCTCGCAGCCCCTCCCACCAGAGAAGCAGAGAGTCTGTCCATAATGGCCAATCAGGGGAGACCGGCTTCTTGGAAAAGCCTAGACACACACACAGACAGACAGACACAGACACTCGCACACACATACACATTCAACCTCTTTGTCACTGTCACTGACACTCTCTCACACACACACACACATACATACTCATCCTCTCTGTCACTGTCAGTGACACTCTCTCTCACACACACACACACACACACACACACTCACGCATGCACACGTACAGACAGTCACACTCCCATTCACACTCACACACAGACACTCACACACACTCTCTCTCTCTCACTGACACTCTCTCTCTCACACACACACAGACCCAAACAACACACTCACACAGACACAAACACACAAATGATGTAAAAAGTAGGGCAAAAACAGAATCTCAGTGGCCAACGCGACTCAGCGGTTGTGACGAGGGAAAATGAATAATTTTCACCATCTGTCACATTTTTCCAGGTCAAACTGGAATTTGAAACGAGATGCAAGTCAGGCAGAGACACAGATCCAGCCCATCAAACAAAACTACAAACAGGCATTCAAAAAAACAAAAAAAAAACGAACTGTCGTTGCGGACAACTTCAAACCTGGTGGTTTTAACGAAGCACAACGCAAGAACAACCTCGTCTGAGTAAATACGCCCCAGCCGGGTATTCCACAGATGGAGAAATTTCTAGCACTGATGTCAGAACAGTCAACACGAACGGCTCGGCAAAAGCTGTGTGGAAAATCACTCCTGAAACTCGGCAGCCCGCCTCAAAATGACTACAGTACTAGTACAGAGGAACTCCCTTTTTTAAAACACTGATGATATCATCACACAGAAACTCAAAAACGAAACGCACACACACACAAGCACACGCACACACAGAGGCACACACACACACACACACACACACAGCGCACACACACACACCTTTAAGCAGTTCAATCTTCCCGTACTCGTTCTTACTGATTGAGAGCTGAAATGCAAACTGCTCGTACTTACGTACAGACGGCTGTCTGCTCTCTCCTCAGCTCATCTCTCCCTCCCACGGTAGCTACTCCCCGTCTCGGTCAGGCCAGTGAGATTCCTCCCAAAACAGAGCGGACGGGGCGCGCTCGCTCCCCGCCCCGCGACGGAGGAGTTTGGGAAAAGCTGGGAAAGGTCAGCCGATTCAGGGGACCGAGCGGTACTGGCTGAGCCGCTACTGCCTTCACACAGACACACTGAGAAGGGCTTACTGAGGGGAGGGAGGGAGGGAGGGAGGGAGGGAGGGAGGGAGGGTAGAGGGAGAAGGAGAGGGAGAGAGAGGGAGAGCAGGAGAGAGAGAGAGAGACGGGGGAAAGAGGGAGGGAGAGAATAGGAGGGAGGGGGAGAGAGGGCAAAAGGGAGGAGAGGCAGGGAAGCAAACTCCACTGGGCTGATTGTGGCAGACATCACCAATCGATGCCCGCACTCTCCCTGTACCCCACACCCCCCACCCCCCACTCCATCACCACCAGCACCACCACATCGAACGTTTCAGTACCATGGACAGATACCATTACCCAAAAAACAATATGCGGGGCAGAGAATCTCTCTCTCTCTCTCTCTATTTGTGTCTCTCTCACTCCCTCTCTCTCTCTCTCTCTCTCTCTCTCTCTCTCTCTCTCTCCGTCTCTCTCTCTCTCTCTCACACCTTTACGCTTTATTTACACGTGTTGCAGATCCGAGGGGTCCGCTGCCCTGGGGTCGTCATGGCGACGGGCTGCGCTGTGGAACCGTCGCCCCGGTGACGGGAGGAGGAGCCGGCCGAGCGCACGGCGACCCGTCGGACGTCAGAACCGGGGAGCGGAACAGCCGGTTAAATTCCGCACAGCAGGCGGGACGAGGGCCCGTAACTAAGGCCGCCTGTTACCATGGATACCTGGAACGGCGCTTCCTGACCCCGCCCCCCCCCCCCCCTCCCCGAGAGGCCAGGCTCCGCCTACTGAGTCTGGCTCCTCCCAAGGGTTGCTCGATCGCTGGCGTGGGAGGATGCGGGGGGGGGGGCGAGGGAGGTCGCTGGGAGAGGGAGAGAGAGAGAGAAGGAGGGGAGGAGGGGGAGACCCTGGGGGGGGGGAGGGGGCGGCGGGGGGGGGGTGGAGAGCGGGGACTCCATGCCCCGCGCGAGGCTGCCTCCACGCCAGGGCCACGCTCGCCGTAGCAACGGCGGGGACGCGAACAGGAAACGCCGACGGCCGCACGCGTCTCCGCTCCGACCCGCTCACTGACAGCCCGGTCGCTCCGCACGCACAGAGCGGCTCGCCCGGAGAGATCACCCGAACCCGAACCCGACCATACAGCGCCTCAAGAGCTCCAACTCCAACACATCAGCCAACACACACACAGCCTCTCCCTCTCTCTCTCTTTCTATCTCCCTCATTCTCCCTCTCTCTACCTTTCTCTCTCCCTCACTCTCTTTCTCTCCCTCTCACTCTACTGCTCTCCCCCTCTCACCCCCTCACTCTCTCTCTGCCTCTCTCTCCACCTCTCCCTCTCTCCCCCTTTATCCCACTCTATTGCCTGCATTCCATCTCCTCTCCCCCCTCCCTCCCTCCCTCCCTCCCTCCCTCCCCCTCTTTCTCCCTCTCTCACTCTCTGACTCTGACTCTGTGAGTGTAAGTGTGAAGGAGCTGTGTAAACTTTGTGATGTCACTGCTCCAGTACCGATACTGTGAGCCGTCGTCCCGCCCCCCTGCCCCCCCGGGGGGCAAAGCACCCCCCCGCCTGCACGTCGTCCCCACGGTCCCCATCATCAGCGCTGAACATGCTCAGCCACGTCCGCTACAGCCGATGAACTTCACTAAGCGATGATGTCGTCCAGTGCACTGTGGGCTGGGCCACAGTTCATCACTCACATCTTATTTCAACCCCCTGTGGTGTAGGTTTTTTGGAATGTTGTCATTCCAAAGTTCTAAGTCCGCGTTCTAGAACTCCACCGCAGTCAGCTGGCGGTGACTGTGACATCAGCATGAGAATGCTCGGTTAAGAACGTTCTAACAGCAGTTCAGAAAATGGATGGATGGATCGAACTTGACCAGTAGCTCAAAGACAGTGGATTTGATTCCCAGCTGAAGCAAGGTAATGGAGCAAAACACCTTGTTTCAGCTGGAGGTTCGAGCTCCACTTCCTGAGGGAACCTACAGCAGTTTCTATCACGGAAGCGGGGAATCCGATCGAACGCTAAAACAGACACCGTCTGTTGCTCAAAGGGCTCACAGACACGGGACAGTCCCGACACCTGGTGGGTGGGGCCACAGTGGAGGAGCTGGGAAGTGGCGCCACCTCCTGGACACAAAACAAACAACACTAAAATCAAGGGAAGAACAGTGTATTTTTTTTTCAGTTGGACTCGTGACTTCAGGCAATCTGTCTACTAAGTAAACCCCATTAAAACAGGGTCTCTTGCCCTTTGAAGTAAAAATCAGTGAGCGGACGCTGGCTGTATTCAGCAGTCAGCAAACGGCCGAGGCTTTTAATGTGATTCCTGCTGCAGTGGGACGGGTTCAGGGGCTGAATGTGATGGGACGAGAATTAGAGGAGACTCTGCACCTCGGACTGGTTTAGAGGGACCCTCAGATTCAGAGGGGCTCAGAGGACTAATAACAGCCTGAAACTAGGGAACACTGAAGTGCTTTCATACACACACACACACACACACACGCATGTACGCACGCATGTACGCACGCACGCACGTGCACACACACACACACACGCACGCACTCACGCACTCACGCACTCACACACACACACACACACACACACACGCACACTCACGCACTCACACACACTTACTCATACTCATACACATGCTCATTTTCACACACACACACACACACACACACACACACACACACACACACACACACACAAACAGCACACTGAAAGAAAAGCCCTAATAAAAGTGCTATTTTTGAAGCAGAACTCCAGAGCCTGGTTATCCACGACGGGAGAGATGATCTAAATTCACTCCCACCTCCCACCGGGAATCAATACGCAGCGGAAAGTCATTAACGCTGCGTTTCTGTCGGGGGGGGGAATCTACTCATACATGACCCCCCATCTGTGCTTCCCCCTGCAAGTGTCTATTCCTCTTCTCCCTCCCTCCCCCTCTCTCTCACACACTATGAAACACACGCACACGTCTCTCTCTCTCTCTCTCTCACACACGCACACTCATTAGCCACCTACCGCTATACATACACATCACAGCTGCTGCACAGAACCGCGGGCGTCCAATACAAACACGTATTATGTGTGACATCACAATAGGGCCTGTGAGTGCACTTAGTGCAGCGGCTAGCGCAGCGGGTAGCGCAGGACAGATCCCGTGTGTGACATCACAATAGGGCCCGTAAGTGCACTCAGCTCAGCGGCAGCACAGATCCCGTGTGTGACATCACAATAGGGCCCGCAAGTGCACTCAGCTCAGCGGCAGCACAGATCCTGTGTGTGACATCACAATAGGGCCCGCAAGTGCACTTAGCTCAGCGGCAGCACAGATCCCGTGTGTGACATCACAATAGGGCCCGCAAGTGCACTTAGCTCAGCGGCAGCACAGATCCCGTGTTTGACATCACAATAGGGCCCGCAAGTGCACTCAGCTCAGCGGCAGCACAGATCCCGTGTGTGACATCACAATAGGGCCCGCAAGTGCACTCAGCTCAGCGGCAGCACAGATCCCGTGTGTGACATCACAATAGGGCCCGTGAGTGCACGTAGCGCGGTGGCTAGCACAGCGGCTAGCGCAGGACAGATCCCGTGCGTGCGCTCAGTGCGATGGCTACACGACGCCGGCTAGCTTGCTCCAGCTGCAGGAGCCCGGCGGGCTCTGATAAGCGGCCGTTGTGGCGCTAATGAAAAGCAAACAGCGCTGCTGAGCAGCAGAGTGATTTAGGCTCAGCGGCCGCCACGCGAGGAAGATCGATTCCTGTGGGCTGACCTTCGGGGGGTGGGCAGCTGCTTCACAGAGAGGTTGGCGAGTATACACACACACACACACACACAAGAACAGCAAACAGAAAAGAAAAGCCAATCTAATACCCAGAGGTTGGATCGAACCCCCCCCCCCACCCCCACACCACAGCCTACTGGACTGGAGGCAGCAGCCCCTCTAACACACGCAGCCTTGCCCGGGAATGTTCCGGAACTTTACCGCTCAGGCAGTGAAGTGTGAAGTGAAGTGAAGTCAGCCAAGCAGCTCACAGCAAAACATTCAAAATGGTCGCCGGAGGGCTGCCCAGCCCTGTTCCCGGAGATCCACCATCCTTTGGGTTTTCACTTCAACCCCAACAAAGCCACACCCCACTAAACAGCTAGGGATCTCATTCAGCTGTATTCAATTAATAGAATAGGACATGCTTGGTTAGGGTTGAAATGGAAACCCTACAGGATGGTAGATTTCCAGGAACGGGGCTGGGCAGCCCTGCTCTAGCTGTTGAATGGGGTGCAGCTTTATTAGGGTTCAAATGAAACCCTACAGGACGGTAGATTTCTAGGAACAGGGCTGGGCAGCCCCGGTCACACAAATTGACGAGGCGTCCCACACAAATTAACGATAGCTGTCCCACATCATCAGGTAACTTTTCTTTGCAGCCTCGCCCTGTTGTGGGCACAGTTTTCTAAATACGCTCTGAGACAATGCTTCCGACCCACTTTCAAAATCTAGCTCCAGGCTTTTTTTTAAAAACAAAAAAAAGCTGTTACCCGCGGTCTGATAAAGGCCCTTCAGCTACAGCGCCGCTACCGCCTCCCGGTCTGAGCGCTGATCCGCCTCGCAAATTCTCACCCGCGGTCGATTTGACTGCGCGAACGTACAGTACCAGTATTGGTGGCAATATTCAAAAAATCGTCTCCCGCGGCGCGGACCGACAGGACGCTGCCGCGAACGCGCTCAAACATGCGCTCCTACAGAAGCCCCGAAATTAGCGCATGAGCCGCTAACCGCGGCTTTTTTACGGGCCTTTTAACCGAAACCTCTGAGGAATAGACGCGTGGATCGGGGAGCGTTAAGCGTTAATGGTTTCTCCGACCGGCGGGGACGCAGTCAAGAGAACGACAAACGTATCAGTCACAGCGGTAATTACCGCTAAACACATCTTCTGCGTGCGAAGGGTCAGAAAAAAGCAGCCAAAAATAGACTATAAATGCAGCTCCCAACTCCTACTCTCTTCCTCTCTCCCTCTCTCTTTCCCCCCTTTCTTCCCCCCCTCTCTCTCTTTCTCTCCCTTTCTTCACCTCTCTCTCTCTCTCTCTCCCCCCCTTTCTGTCACTCCAATGGTCTGTATCTCCCTTTCCCTTCTCTCTCTCTTTCCTCTCTCTCTCTTCCATGCCCTCTCTCTCTCTCTCTCTCTCTCTCTGTTCTTTCCTGTTCTTCAATAAGACTGAATCTGGTGGCGGGGGACATGACATAACATGGATCGAAGAACGTGCGATCTTTGCTTGTTCTCTCCATCTCTCTCCCCGTCTCTCTCTCTCTGTTCCACTGTCTCTCTTTCTCTCTCTCCACCGCACTCTCTCTT
>CM077293.1:3283257-3307527 GCA_039654925.1 Anguilla pacifica
GTGATGAAAAAGTGAGAAACATCAGCTGCAAAGAAAGATAAAGGAATAAGGATGGAAATGAGGGTGTGTGTGCGTGTGTGCGCATGTGCTTTTGTTTGTTTGTTTGTCAGTGTATGAAAGTGTGTGTGCATACGCACTGTAAGTGTGTGCGTGTGTGCCTGCATGTTCGTGTTTGTGTGCGTGTGTGTCTGTCTGTGTGTGTGTGTGTGCGTGCGTGTGCCTGCGCGTGTGTGTCTGTGCGTGCGTGCGTGCGCCTGCGCGTGTGTGTGTATGTGTACATGACCGCTACTCAGAGTTTGTGAGACCGCAGTAACCTAAGACCAATGTTAGGCAGTCACAAGCTATATGCCAAACCTCCAACTTCACCCCTCCCTTCTCCCTTCACACCCCCCCTCCCTTCTCTCTGTGGGGGGGGCCGCTGCGGCGGGGCCAGGACAGTTACGTGCTACAGGGCACTTGAGCAGGGCGGGTCCACCCCCACCCAGATCGAGTGCCCCCCCCCCACACCCAGAGCAGGAGCGCAAGACATGCACTGGCAAGCAGGACAGACGGACGGAAGGAGAAAATGAAACCCAACGCTTTGAAGAGCACTTCTAGGTCACTGTTCTAGAGCTCCATCGCCTTCCATTATAACGGTACCAATCAGCTTTAGAATGTTCAGCCAAGAACATTCTAAATCACATATTCGTGATCTCACACCTTAAAGGGGTTAATAGAGAGAGAGAGAGGCACTGTGGGGATGTTGGGAGGGAGACCTGAACACTTGACCAAAACAGAGACAGGCGAGCAGACGCTAGATTTTAGGGCACCGGTTCTAGAACCTTCGGGTCCCCGCGACCCACTTTAATGAGTCACACTGCGTCTTCTGTGACCCCGTTACTAAAAACACCGCCTTCAAACGCTGTGTTCAGAGATGGGATTAGCCACACCCAGCGCTGCAGTATTTACCTGGTGTGGATCGGCCACAGAAAGAGATTAATATGCGCTACAGCAAGGCAATTTTCTACTGGGTCACCTGATGTTCCATTTAAGCCCCGCCCACAACCCACCGCTGGGTCCTGGCCCGCAGTTTGGGGAGTCGCTGGATTAGGGGCCTTACTTTAAACAGACCCACAGCGCTCACCCCCAGCTCCTAATAAACGGGCTATACAAATGCAGAAATCAGTCAAAGATCAAAGACTGTTGATCTTTTCACTCCCGTTAAGATTTGAGCTGCAGTAAATCAATGGGGTCCAAATTCCAAAAACGGGGTCCAAACTGTTTCTGAGGAACAGGATTTTCACATTCCGGAAGCACACAATCATTTCCACCGGAGCCCTAATATGTAAATCTCACCGTTTCACGAGCGGCGTTCAACAGTCCACATCATCTTACATCCTCAAATAACGAGCAGCCAAAAGGGCCCCTGAATGGAACGGCAGCCGCAATGCGAGGACATTGATGTTGACATCACACATTCCGCCAAGCCGCGAGGAAAACAAACACCAGTACCGCGCGCGGCGTCACCGAAGACCGTCACAAAAAAAACACGTCCGCTGGATCGCCAGACTCTCAAATCCAAGACGCTCTGCGCACAGACTGATAAACCCCGCCCACAAACCGAAAACCCCGCCCACAGATGGAAAACCCCGCCCACAGACTGAAAACCCCGCCCATAAACGGAAAACTCCGCCCACAGACGGAAAACCCCACCCACAGACTGAAAACCCCGCCCATAAACGGAAAACTCCGCCCACAGACGGAAAACCCCACCCACAGACTGAAAACCCCGCCCATAAACGGAAAACTCCGCCCACAGACGGAAAACCCCACCCACAGACTGAAAACCCCGCCCACAGACTGAAAACCCCGCCCACAGACGGAAAACCCCGCCCACAGGCTGAAAACCCCGCCCATAGACGGAAAACCCCGCCCACAAACTGAAAACCCCGCCCACAGACAGAAAACCCCGCCCACAGACGGAAAACCCCACCCACAGACGGAAAACCCCGCCCACAGACGGAAAACCCCGCCCACAGACTGGAAACCCCGCCCACAGACAGAAAACCCCGCCCACAGACTGAAAACCCCGCCCACAGCTCAGGTGTCCCGGGCCGCCAGGTGAGTCAGCCGGGCTCCAGGTGAGCGGGAGGACGGCGGAGAGAGCGGGAATGGCGACGTGCTCCCGCCACAACCGACGAGCCAATCAGACGCAAGCAGATCAGACAACGCTCCTCTCTGCCGTCTGATATCGACGGCCTAATCCGCTCGCTTAGAGAAACGGCTCAGTTCTGTTGGATTGCGCCAAACTCATTACAGCTTCTCTCTCTCTCTATCTGATGAATGACTCCATTATCAAAGCCATTTACCTCAGCGGCTAACACAGCAAGTTTACAGGCTGTGTGTATACAGTGCGCTGTAGGGTGTCCGAGTGTGTGAGTAGCACATTTTACAGTGTGTGTGTGTGTGTGTGTGTGTGTGCATGTGTGTGTGTGTGTGTATGTGAGCACCTGGGTATAGAGAGTGTTTGTGATTATAAGTCTGTAGTAGTCCCGTATAGCATGTTGCAAGGTTTTTGCGAACACGTGTGTGTAGCGTGCCGTGTGCAACAGGAATGTAGAGTGTACAGTGTGAAGCATGTATAGTGTGCAGCATGAATATGTGTAATATATAGTGTGCATAGTGTGTAGCGTGTAGTGTGCATAGTGTGCAGCAGGCATAGTGTACATATTTGTAGTATACAGTACTATACATATGTTTGTATGTGTAGTATGTGTTTGTCTGTATTATATAGCGTGCATAGTGTACAGTATGTGCAGTGAGTATATGTGTAGTACATAGTGTGTATAGTGTGTAGCATGTAGTATATAGTGTGCATGTAGGCTGCAGCATTACCCTCTGTTTCTGACACCTGCCTGCGACTGCCTGGACCAGCTGCCTCTCTGCCTCGCTCTGCCAATCACACAAACAGGAGCAAGAGCTCAGAGAGCCGGATCAGCGAGCTGCTTCAGCAGGGGCCCCACAGACAGGGCCCCAGAGAGAGGGGCCACACAGACAGGGGCCCCAACCAGACACAGAGACGCACAGAGAGAGACTGTCGCTCGAGGCCAGATAGAGGCACCTTTCACAGCCAGAGAAAACAGAGTACATCACAGCTGAATGCCATGAGTCACAACAAAGAAACGGCTCTCCAGATTCAATCTGCCTGCAGAACACAACTTAAATTATTTTTTTTTTAATCAATTGTCATTGCTAAGGTTATATATATTGTTTTGAATGTTTGAAGGAGGTTTGCAGTAAGGGGAGTGGGGGGGGCGTGGCTTGCAGGAGCAGAGATTTCTGAATGGTTGGGGGGGAGTGGGGGGTTGGGATTTTGGGGGTGTAGATTTTGGGACAGGAAGGTCAGTCGAGGAAAGCAGGAGGCTGGAAAGAACAGCTCTGAATGTGCAGCAGAGGCGGGCCCAGCTCAGGTAGCCAAGCACGGGGGGGGGGGGGGTTGAGATGGTGACACAGTGGAAAAAACAAGGGACTCTGTTGCTACTCTGCTGAACTATGAAGGTGCATGGAGTACAAACCAGAGAAGAAAAAAGACTGTTTTAAGCAATAAAACAAGACACAATAACTTCTATAACACACCATCCACTATTCTTAAATTGTGGCTGGGGCTTTTTTTCCCATGGGAGAGGATGAACCATGCACAGAGACCCAACCCAAACCCTTACACCGGGACCCAACCCTAACCCTTCCACAGGGACCCAACCCTAACCCTTCCACAGGGACCCAACCCTAAGTCTTCCACAGGGACCCAACCCTAACCCTTCCACAGGAACCCAACCCAAACCCTTACACCGGGACCCAACCCTAACCCTTCCACAGGGACCCAACCCAAACCCTTACACCGAGATCCAACCCTATCCCTTCCACAGGGACCCAACTCTATCCTGTCATGCAGCCTGAGCCACCAGCTCACACCTCCCAAAGACTCTGCGTCCATCCCAACATCTCGCCAACAGAGACAGAGTTTGAAAGAGGAAAAGGGGGGGGGGGGATGAGATCATGCATGCATTTTACATTCTCAGCAACACCGGTGCATCAGATGAGCTCAAGAGGCCGCCGATCGGCCAATCAGATTTCTGTGCTTTCACTGAAAGGACACGGCCAAGCTGAAGGCCATCTCTAAGCACTGGTGAGGTCAGGTGGTCAGGTGACACTGACGGCACAGCTAAGCCAGTCTGAGTTCCCGGTGTTCCTGCGGTGGTAATCCCCTGGCATTGCCCCCCCCCCACCACCCCTCCCACCCTGCACCTCGAGCCCAACCCCCCCCCCCCCGTGTGAGTCCGGCATTCCGGGGCAGTGCTCATGCGCAGCCACGTTCCGCAGGAAAAGCCCGACGTTCCCGAAATCGCTCCAAGCTTTCGCTCTCCGGCTGGGCCGAGGCCTCCGAGCTCGTAACAGCGATGCAGAAACCCGCTGGGCCCGAGCGAGGGGGCGTGGCCTTGGGGGGAGGGGGCGGGGCCCAGGTGAAGAGACAGCGCGCTCAAAGGGATTGGCTCAGCCAAAAAAGCTTAGGGGCGTCCGTTTACGCGGCGCCGGGACGCAAGAGCTTTACCTGTCGTTCGTTTGAGCACACATCCGCATAAAACACACATCCACAGATCTGGGGCAGGAGAGAATAGAAGACACCTTCAACAACAAGCACAGCCAAGGGCAGAGGCAGGAGAGAGAGAGAGAGAGAGAGAGAGAGAGACAGAGAGAGAGAGAGACAATAGAAGACACCTTCAACAACAAGCACAGCCAAGGGCAGAGGCAGAGAAAGAGAGAGAGACAGACAGACAGAGAGAGAGACAGAGAGAGAGAGAGAGAGGGAGAGAGAGAGAGAATAGAAGACACCTTCAACAACAAGCACAGCCAAGGGCAGAGAGAGAGAGAGAGAGAGAGAGAGAGAGAGAGAGACAGAGAGAGAGAGAGAGGGAGAATAGAAGACACCTTCAACAACAAGCACAGCCAAGGGCAGAGGCAGAGAAAGAGAGAGAGACAGACAGACAGAGAGAGAGACAGAGAGAGAGAGAGAGGGAGAATAGAAGACACCTTCAACAACAAGCACAGCCAAGGGCAGAGGCAGAGAGAGAGAGAGAGAGAGAGAGAGAGAGAGAGAGAGAGAGAGAGAGAGAGAGAGAGAGAGACAGAGAGAGAGACAGAGAGAGAGAGAGACAGAGGGAGAATAGAAGACACCTTCAACAACAAGCACAGCCAAGGGCAGAGAGAGAGAGAGAGAGAGAGAGAGAGAGAGAGAGAGAGAGAGAGAGAGAGAGAGAGAGAGACAGAGAGAGAGAGAGAGAGAGGGAGAATAGAAGACACCTTCAACAACAAGCACAGCCAAGGGCAGAGAGAGAGAGGGAGACAGCGAGAGAGAGAGAGAGGGAGAGAGAGGGAGGGAGGGAGAGAGGGAGAGAGAGAGACAAAAGCAGACGACAGACAGCAGAGAGAGAAAGAGAAAGAGAGAGAGAGGGAGAGAGGAGGGAGAGACAATAGCAGATGACAGACAGGAGAGAGAGAGATGACACAGGAGAGAGGGAGGGGGAGAGAGAGAGAGGAGGGATAGACCAAAGTCGATGACAGACAGAAGAGAGAGATAGAGAGGGAGAGAGAGAGGAGAGAGAGACAAAAGCAGATGACAGACAGGAGAGAGAAGCCAAAGGAGCAAAGGAAAGAGACAAGGCGAGAATAACAAGGAAGACAAGGCACCAGACAGAATGTTAAGGGAGCAGACCATTACAGCGATGTAAGTTCTGATGGTTCTGATGAGTCTGGGTTCCTGTACTCCAGAAAGGGCACGAGACAGAGACAAGGCAGACCATCACAGCAGTGCAGTGCTGTGGTTCTGATGGATCTGATGGTTCTGGTGGTTCTGGTTTCCCGTATCCCAGGCTGGCAGGGGGCAGAGACGGTTGGCTGCATTTCGAGCGCCACCATGGTCTGCCTCCCGCCACCCGAGATAAGATTGCAAAGGGAGCAAATCCCCCCCCCCCACCCCTCCATTACTGATATTAGGCTGTGGGACCGGTGATCTGGACGTCCCAGCACTCACACACCGCCCCCCACCCCACCCCACCCCCCACACACAGCTCCGGCTGTCCCACAGACTTAGCGCTGCATGGGGGCGCGGGGGGGGGGTCCGGGCCCACCCGTATGTGTACCAGCTGAGCAGACTGAGCGGGCTAACGTGCTAGCAGCAGCAGCAGCAGCAGCAGAAGCTCCGGTGTGGATATGGAGCTTTTCGGTTGGGCTACATAGCTAATGCACTATAATCTCCATTAAGGGTTGAACGGGCTAACGTGCTAGCAGCAGCAGCAGCAGCAGCTCCGGTGCTGATACGGGGATTCTCGGTTGGGCTACATAGCTAATGCACTATAATCTCCATTAAGGGTTGAATGGGCTAACGGGCTAACGTGCTAACGTGCTAGCAGCAGCAGCAGCAGCAGCTCCGGGGCTGATACGGGGATTCTCGGTTGGGCTACACGGCTAATGCGCTGTAATCTCCATTAAGGCTCTAAGTGGGATTTCCACGGAGAGCCGCGAATAAGCAGGATGAGAAAGTTAAACCTGAGAGGCGAAGTCACTCAGCGAATTAAAATTTGGGAAGGGGACACTAAGCCCCACACGCACAAAAAAAATAAAAATGTCAGCCGGGAGGAGAGTCATTCCCCTCGTCACTAATTTACGTCTCGCTATGATGGACAGGAGAGACAGTGGTGAAGGCGGGGGGGGGGGGGGGCAGAAGGGACACCTGGGAGACAGGGAGGCGGTCTGCAGGTAACCATAGAGACGGACCGCAAGAAGGACAATGATGTGAGTGCCATTTTACCTACGACAGCCCGTTAGACTTTATATGGCCATACACACTGAACTATTCGCATACCGGGCCTGTAGTGTGTACTCTGCTCTGACAGGATGTGGACAGTGTTGCTCACTCACTCCTACTAGCTGACGTGAAGCAGCAGGCAGTCCAGCAAACAGCTGAAACACACAGCCGCACTGGAGACTTTCAGGAGAAAAAGCCAAATCGGCGGATGTCTACAGCATGTTCCCTAATCTCCTGCCTTCTTTTAAACTTAACTGGTAAAGAAAATGACCACTTTGGGGCACGTAATGCGCAAGGCATTTCCATCTTCAAGGCAGCGTTGCTGACGCAGAAATAAAATAAATCTATCGGGCAGATAGGATCAGCAAATAGGCACTCAAACCGGGTGCATTTGGGTAGCATTTCACTTATTTTTAAGATGAGGCACTAGCCAAATTTTATTGACTGTGCATAAGAGGATTATCTGCAGCATTGGATCCTGCCAATATTAGTGGTTTCCCAAAAAAGCAATATAATCAGGATATACAGCGCAGGTTCCTCATTAATTATTTAGTGACCATACTCATTAAAAATTTGCAATCCAACGTTTCTTAAAAACCCAGTTTTCAACAATCTTCTGCCATTACTTCACACGACTTCCGCTTTAAAAAAATAAATAAATAAATAAAGAGTATCAACGATACCCCCCCTTTTTGGCAGTCAGGGTGGCAGTGCCAGCCCTATTAATAAGAGCACCAAACACCCGCGCCAGCGTGAATAATTCACCGGGACGGGGAGAGATGAGCTGGGCTGAGCCCGAGGATGGCGCTGGCGTGAGGGGAGGGGAGGGCCCGAGTCTGGCGGAGCGTGGAGCCTCTCGGTACGCTCTACGGTCGGTGGGACGCTCTACGGCTCCTCCATACGCTCTACAGCCTCTCTGTACGCTCTATGGTCGTACGGTATGTTCTACGTCATCTCGGTACGCTCTATGGCCTCTCGGTAAGCTCTATGGTCGCATGGGACGCTCTACAGCCTCTCTGTACGCTCTACGGTCTCTCGGTAAACTCTATGGTCGTGCAGAATGCTCTATGGCCTCTCTGTAAGCTCTATGGTCGTGCAGAATGCTCTATGGCCTCTCTGTAAGCTCTATGGTCGCACGGTTCATTCTGTGGCCTCTTGGTAAGCTCTATGGTCATGTGGTACACTCTACGGTCATTCTGGCTGTCAGGGCTTCTAAAGCAGAGGGGAAGGTAAAAATGCTGATGTGACTCGCTGACGCACGGAGCGTCTCACCCACTCCGTAAATGACTAACTTCCTCACAATCATAATGTGCTGGGGAGGGGGAGGGAAAATGATCCGCTTTTACCTGCCCACAAATATTATTTCGCTTCCCTAAAAGTTAATGCTTGGGGGATGGGAGAGGGGAATTCAAGTCAGTTGGAAATGAGCAGTAATATCCAGGAGTCACACACACACACACACACATAAACACACACACACACACACACCCCCCACCACACACACACACACACACACACATAAACACACACACACACACCCCACCACACACAAACACACACATCCACTCCCCCCCCCCCACACACACACACGCACCTCCCCCACACACACACAAACACACACATCCACTCCCCCCCCCCCACACACACAAACACACACCCCCTCCCCCCGACACACACACACACACACACACACCTCATTGTTCAGGCTGTACCACTGCCTCTGTGCTCAAGCAAGCCTTACATCACCAGACCAGTCACCTTCTGGCACAACGCTCCATTAACAGAGCAAGGGGACAGGGGACAGGGGACAGGGGACAGGAGACAGGAGACAGGAGACAGGAGACAGGGGTCAGGGGTCAGGGGACAGGAGACAGGAGACAGGGGACAGGGGACAGGAGACAGAGGACAGGGGACAGGAGACAGGAGACAGAGGACAGGAGACAGGGGTTAGGGACGGGACAGGGTACAGGAGACAAGGGACAGGGATGGGAAAGGGTACAGGGAAGGGACAGGGTGCAGGGTAAAGGGTATAGGTTACAGGGGACAGCGGACAGGGGGACAGGGGATAGGGACAGGATTCAGCGACACACACAGTCGCAGGACACTGGTGCATCTCCCCAACCTGTGCTCCCGAACAGGACGTCCGGCCACCTTGAGCCCAACGCTGGGGGGTCTCCCATTACAATGTAAATCGAATGGGGCCCACAACAGAAGCACCCGGAACAAAAACAGGACAGAAATTAGTCCACCTCTCCCTCTCAGATGTGTGACTGTGGCAGGGGTAAAAATAGCCGGCTGGTTACTACGGTCTTCAGAGGCCCCCAGTGAATATGGTGAGGATTAACGGCCCATTAATCTCACACAAAATAAAAGATGCTGTTGTTTTTTTTCAACCCTATTCCAAATTAGTAATCCAGCAGTGAATAGGCTAGGTGTGCTCCATACACAGCATAAGCCTTAGTGTTAAATCAACTGTTACACTGATAACTGATAAGAGTACATTTTAACCCTTGTGGACTTATACAAAACACCGTTAGTGTTGAATTAATGTTGAACATTTTATTGTGTACACAAAGCACGAATACACATTGCCCAGTCAGTGTACACAACCAGGCAGGCCACTTAGAACTAACACGGTCTAGACGAAACTTGATTTTCGCTGTTTTATGTATAAAATATGTCAGAGTTTCTCCGTTTTCAGACGTTCGTGGATTGGAATACACACCATAAACTCGTTTTAAATGCAAATGTTCAGACAATTTCGCATAGGGAAGCTGATGTATTCAAAGAGGCTCATTCTCAATGAACCAGTTAGCCCACATCGGTTTTGTTCTCCATAGAAAATGCTGCTTTGCTTTGTAATGTAAGGTTCCTGTTTGCATACCGTGTGGCAACTGTGCAGCAAAGCAGTTCCATGCATACTTCAGTTTATCGAAATATTACTCTGTCCCAATTAAATCGTTATTACAATATTGCATTTAGTCTCGTGCAGACACGAATGCGTTTATGCTCCCTAGACCGTGGTGGCGGTTGTCTGACAAGACCGTGAAACTCAAGGGAGCACGCCTGCAGGCGCTAATAAACCAATTAATTGGCAACGGAGAACGGTGTTGGCAGAAAATGACGGTTGCCTGAGTGACAGTCTACACCCCCGGCCCCCGCCCCCGCCCCCTTTCGAAGGGCGAAGCGAAATATGACTCCCGTCCAAGAGGTACCTCAACAACAGGTGTCATTTACCCAGTGCACACAGGTGACAACTGTAAAACAAATGTTTCGCGTACGCTTTAGCTATTCAGGTTTCCGACAATCCCATCAATCGATATCGACTTTAATTTGATTACATCATTTGAGAAGTTAATGCACGCATCCCATCTAGCCACCTATCTTCCTTAAATAACTATAATGACGCGTGACACATTTGAGTGGTTCCTGTCTCAGCAATCGATTTTTTCCCCCACCGGTGAATTTTTAGAATTACGTGAGCTTGCTGGCAGACTACCTTAGTATATTTTCTAGCTAGCTCACTAGCAATAAAATCGACTCCATTGATGTGTGCAGCTACGGAACACGTAGAAATCATATTTGCCATGTATTTGGTCAGCTAGCTTTCCATCAAAACTGTGCGCGCAACAGAGGCCTTGAAATCGTGCCACGAATCGTGGACGGAGCAGACTGACGTCGTCTCTAAATGCAGCAGAAAATAGCTAGCTCGATAGCTAGCCGGGAGAAGTTGCGTGCATGACAAGTTGTGTGCTGACGCTGGAAACAAACATGTAGCTCGCCACAGCACCAGCGAGCTAACTGACAAGCTAACTTTCTGCACCTCCCAAATACGATGGGTGCATGTTTTAGATGCTTAACTGCAAAAAAACAAAACAAACAAAAAAATAAAATAAAATAAAAAACAACCAAAGCTAGCAAGCCATGTAACAATTTCAGCACCACTTAGCTTGCTAGCAAGCTAACTGACAAGTCATAAAAAATGCAGTTGACATCCTCAGAACAGTTTTATACCCACATTTAACCCACACGCCAGCAATGTCCTGTAATATGACAGCAGGCCGTTGCTGAGGACGAACCACCGGCGCTGATATCCCTTCAGATAGTTAGTCCATTTAAATAGCCAGCCTTTGTAAGTGTCCGACCCGGGAGCCGGGCCCCGGCAGTAGTGGATGCCGAGCCCTTCCCCTGTGTCGCTCATCCTCGGTCCGCCGGCAGCTTGAGGCTTACAGGATAAACAGGGCACCGCGGTGAGGAATGACACTATCCCGCTGGAGCCGCTACAGGGAGCGCCCGCTTTCCCCTTACACTCACCGCCGATAAGCTGGGGAAGCTTGGCGGGGGAGGGTCCCGACTGGAAGAGGGAGAGAGAGAGTAGGGGAGGAGGGGGGAAACTAGACGCCCCCTTCACATGACGCGGAAAACTAGAGAGGAAGGATGAAAAACCGATGCGACTGAGAAACACACTATCATGTGACGTCCGCTATCAAGAATTCCTGAAACATCGGGCGACACGTGACACCGCGCTGCTACGCTACGCGGTCTGCACGAGCTGGACCCGCGCGACCATGGTGAAATATATACATTTCGTGTCCTCTGTCCTGCGGTTGAGTAGCCTACGTTCTGCACGTTTTCAGTTTTCCAATTACCGAGAAAAGCTACGCGGCAACGAGCCCGACATAATCAGCTGGATTATTTAAATATTGATTGTAATTCTCTCGCATAAATTGTAACCCCATATAGGCTATAAAGCGTGCAACAGCACTGTCAACTTAAAATTGAAACGTCTAAGTGAGTGTAATGGAAACGTTGTCATTAAGCAGAAGGGACACTATTCTTTGAAATCGTACTCTCGGCAGAAATTCTGAGATGTCTACATTACGGCGCTGTCCTTTGTCACTGGAACCCATTCCTGCAAGAGAGAAAAAACTGTCTGTTTCAAACGTGACTATCAAATAGCAGCCATATTTCAAAATGGTCAAATATGAAATACATCGCTTTCAAATAGACAAACGCTTAGACTACTGACAATTTATTTTACAAATGAGCAGGCATCAGTTCCTTTTCTTAGCAATAACAAAACGATATATTAAGAGTTGGACTCTGACAGTGTTTATAATTTAGCCCGAAATGTAAGTATCGAGCGTGTTGTTTTGAGCATCCTAAAATCATCGCAAGAACATTACGACAAACGTTGCAAATAATGTATTACTAAGGGTGGGCTTGCTTTGTACGCATCATATGCAATGCTGGTCTTCCGTCGCCGGGGGGCAACCGAGTAGCCTATCTCAACGATGAGCGATGACAACCGACTGTGGGATTCCTCGCGGGATTCTCAAGAGTCAAACAAACCAACAAACAAAAACCGATTGCCATATTTTAAGGGGGAGGGGGAGACACCGGGGGGAGACACCGGCGAAGAAGGAACAAGTGGAATATGGCACACATGAGGTTAGGCACGTATCCACTCCCGGGAGCTTGTCTACTGCACGCCGATGGATCTACACGAGGATTCGAGAATTATCTGCCGAAATCCGTCAGTTGCGTTTTACCTCAGCCCGATACAGTGGTTACAACAGGTCAGACTCTAACGAATAACTTCCCGGAGTTTGTGGGTGATTTCCCAGCGGTATTCTTGCATGTACCGTGCCCCACGTGCCCGATATGCGATAATTAAAATATATTTAAATGAATTCTGTACAACTACTGGTCATTAAGGTCATTGAACGGCCATATTTCATCGCCTTATAACGTCTCTCCTCATCATATAATGAAATGGAAATCAAAATGTCATATGGCTTTCTTATTCTTTGTAAAATCGTAAAATGAATAAATGTAAGGCGGCATACAGTTAGTTTTGATAAGTCCAACATTTTATTCATTCTGTCCATTGTTAAAATGAAACACTGCCAATTATTCAACACAAAATAAAGGAGAAAAAACACAACAACATGTGTAACAATATTCTCAGATTTAGAAAAAGAGTAGCCCTTTGAGTTGTTACATGACAAAACACAAACCCCCATTCAGTCCAAATAGTCTGTTTATAAATATTCTACAAACAGTCATTGTGCAGGTAGCAGTCCAAATGCACAGGTCCTGGTACCAAACATCCATGCGTTTAAGTCACAGCTCTCAAATACAATGTAAATGCTACAGTTACTTAATTCATCGATGTGCTACAAAAAAAAGTTATTCCACAGCAACTCGTACTTATGGATGCGTTATCAAAACAAACAACAACAAAAAAAAACTCTGGAGGGCATGCTAAACCCTTGAATAGATTTGCGGATTTTTAAAAAAAAAATATTTCAGTGCCGACAGGAAAGAAAAAAACGGCACATCAGATTGAGGGACTTATTTTTAAACATTCCCCTCCCAGAGTTTGGCGGATTTAGTTTTATCTGAAGGCCCCGGCAGGAAGGGCATTTCAGCCGAATATTGCTAGTCTCCTGGAAGGACACGCGAAGCTAGCGCGCGCCTGTGGTTGGTAATTCTATGCAAGAGCGCCATCGTGTGGCAAAGATTCGTATCAATTTGTCTTTTTGACATTCGCTCAGCTCCGTGGAGCTGGATGCAACTGCCTGCATAGAGGACCCCGGCTCACACGCAGCGGAACACCGGTGATATGTTAGCACAAGTCCCATTCACACGCTTATTTTAACAAAACAACGAGGCATGCAGATCAAACACTGAACCACTGATCCACCTGTTCCCTCTCTTCAGAAGCAGACTTTAGGGGATTTTGAGCAAAAACAAAGGGAGATGGAATTAGTCTCTCTCTCTCTCTCTCTCTCTCTCTCTCTCTCTCTCTCACTTTTGACATCACTGATTCAGAAGACTGGAGAAGTGGAGTGGTTTAAAGCTAAGTTTGAGTGCAGTGCTTATAATCCTACGTAGCATGCTTTGTGTGTGTGCATGTGTGCGCGTGCGTGTGTGTACTTGTGTGTGTGTGTGTGCATGTGTCTGTGTCTGTGTGTACTTGGCGAGATGATGTGACCGCACTTACACAGATTGCTCCTTATCACGTATGCAACGCTCCATGCCCAGTCTCTGTAGGCCTCTGTGATGTGAGCTGTGTGAGGCGCTGTAATTAAAAGTAAAAATAGGAAAACTCGAAGGAGACAGTGATCTTAATCAGCAGGCCCCCCCCCCCCCCACGTGTGCCCCCGCTAGAGGGCGTGCACCCGCTCGCCACTGGCGTACCAAACTTCCCGCACGCCAGCCAGTCTGTTGCTGCCGTGATACAGCACTTTCCAGGGCAGTTAAGCTTAATTCCCTGTGCCCCCCCCCCCCCCCCCCCATTTTCCATTTCCCAGAGTGCCCCAGTGACACTCACTCAAGCGTCACAGGCCACTCGTCTGTGTCCTGATCATTTTTCAAGGGCTTGTTTGACTGCAAACGGAAGACTTTATTATTATTATTATTATTATTATTATTATTATTATTATTATTATTATTATTATTGTTATTATTATAATAGTAGGCCCCCCCCCCCCACCTCCCTGTGGTTAGTGCCGTATTGATATGATCCCTAAGGAACACGCTGGGATAGGCTGAGAGCGTGTCGATGAGAGGCGCACGAGGGACTGAGGCACCGTCCCTCCCGAGAGCTCGACGCGTCGATGTGCTACAGACGCCAGGAACGCAGCTCAGAGATGACGGAAAAGCAATTAGCACTAATAACGGCAATCATGAGAAAAAGGAGGAAAAAAACACACGCACACACTCACACACACACACACACGCGCACGCACACACACGCACACACGCACACATTCACACACACACACTCACACTCACACACACACACACACACTCAGACACTCACACACATGCACACGCACACACACACACACACACTCTCACACACACACACACAAACACGCACCCACACACACACACTCTCTCACACACACACACACACACACACACACAATCACTGTGCCTAATGAAGAGTGAACGTGGTGCTTTTAGGAGCCCCTGCTGCGGTCCTGAATTCTGTGCTTCTCCACCAGCTCAGCTCCGCTCCGCAGTGCCACACCTTATCCACGGCCGTTGCTTAGTAACCGGGCCCGTGAGGGAGGGAGAGAGGGAGGGGGGGGAGGGGGGAGGGTCCCACACGGCTGACTGGGCGTCACACCTGGGCGAAGACAGGTGCGCAGTGCGGGCAGGTAGCGTGCGGCGGGGGGAGAGCGCCACCCGCACCACAGCTGACAGCCGCAGGTGCTTCACGATTCTCTCCTTGGATTAAAAAACGTAGCGGCCTCCCGATTCTTCTGGTAGCCTGGGGGGGTGGGGGGGTGGGGTCGGGGGTATGTGTGTGTGTGGGGGGGTGGGGGGTGGAGAAACAGACTTTCGGGAGGTCTAAAAGAAACAGCAGAGCCTCGGTCTGAAACACTGCTAAGCAGATCAAAGCCCCGATGCAGACTCAAATACAGCATCATCAGCATCACAACCAAACATTTCCTGTGGCAGCCCCAACCCCCACCCCCCCCCCCCAAACCCTGGTCCTGGGGGGCTGCAAGGGTCAGCTGGTTTGTGTTTTCACCTCGACAACAGTCAAAAATCAACAACCAGTTTGGACATTATGAACCCAGGCGAGGCCAGTGAATTGTACAGGCAACTGCTCTAAATGGACAATGAGTTGTTTAATCGACTGCTCTGATTGGTTAATTAAGCGCTGAGTGACATCACAGACCCAGCATGCCGTGCGGCCCAGAGCAGGACCAGGGGTGGTGGGGGAGCCCTGCTGCGCACGAAAAGAGGCCTCTGGGTGTTTTCCAGCTTTTTGCAGTTGAGGATTGCCCCCCCCTCCTAAGTTGTGTGTCCCATGCCAGGATGGGGCAGAGGAGAAGGGAGGGGCGGAGAAGGGGGGGGGAGGGGGGCGAGAGGTCACATGACGCAGCAGCGGTTGCGCTGCAGCGCCCCCTGCAGGCGGATGGAGGCGTGGTTCTGCCGCAGGCCCCGCGCCCCGGCGCTATGCCCAGCAGCTCCTTGAAGAGCAGCGTGACGTGCCAGTTGAAGCGGGCGAGCACTCCACGTACCCGCACTTCCACGTCTTCTTCACCAGCGCGGAGACGGCGCGGGCGGCCGTGAACCGCTGCCGCTGCAGGTCCCGCTTGCTGCCCACCACCAGGATGGGCACCTCCTGACTGCTGCCCACCCTGAGGGGGGGGGGGGGGGGGGGGGGGAGGGAGGGGGAGAGGGAGAGGGGGGGAGAGGGAGTGGGGAAGAGAGGGGGAGAGGGAGGGGGGAGAGGGGGAGTGGGGAAAGAGGGGGAGAGGGGAAGAGAGGGGGAGAGGGAGAGGGAGAGGGGGGAGTGGGGAAGAGAGGGGGAGAGGGGAAGAGAGGGGGAGAGGGGGGAGAGGGAGAGGGGGGAGTGGGGAAGAGAGGGGGAGAGGGAGGGGGGAGAGGGGAAGAGAGGGGGAGAGGGAGAGGGGGGAGAGAGGGGGAGTGGGGAAGAGGGGGGAGAGGAGAGGGGGAGTGGGGGAAGAGAGGGGGGAGAGGGGAGGGGAGGGGAAGGAGAGGGGGAGAGGGGGAGGGGGAGAGAGGGGGGGGTGTGTGTGAGGAGAGAGAGAGAGTGCGTGCGTGTGTGAGAGAGCGAGATAGAGATGGAAAAAGTGGTGAGAGAGAGCGATAGAGATGGAAAAAGTGTGTGAGAAAGATAGAGGGGGAGAGAGAGGAGGAGAGAGTATGTGAGAGACAGAGGGAGAGAGCAAGAGGGTGAGAGTGAGTGATAGAGAGAATGTGTGTGTGTATGAGAGAGATTGAGAGAGAGACAGAGACAGAGAGACAGAGAGACAGAGAGAGAGAATTTACATATTTTATAGAATCATAAAACTTAAACCATCACAGAACCAGACTAACACAAAAAAATACATGCATTATCGAACAAGAAATAAAACACAGTTTGTCCTCAGGCTAGTATAAGAAGTTTCCCCTTCATCACGCATCAACATTTTTCCAAATTTGTGCCAAAGAATATAATTTATACTGTAGCAGACAAACTGTTCAGCCGGGGACAGGATCATTAGTTTGAGTGCTGTTATACAGTCTGAGAACCGTGCTGTTGCAGCTCAGCCTTGCCTTTATATGAGAGACAGGAAGCAGGGTGGGGGTGGGGGGAGCGTGAGACGCAAAGGGGGGGGGGGGGTTTGATAGAAGGGAAAGATAAGTGCTCTGCTGAATTAGTAATAGCAATCTCACAGGAGGAAAAAAAAACAAGTATCAGATTCAAATTTCCTGAACCTATTGAAGGCAGCTAAAGGTGAGGTACCTGGCACTTCCTCATTATAACTTCACCGCACCCCAACTCACCACTCCACAGGGTCTCATTTATTCACTGTGTAAAAATCCATTGTGATTCAGCCTTTCATTTTGAAAATTGAATAGAGCGCACCAGGTCCGTATTGAATGCCGTGTTGCATGAGGAATATTTCCACTCGACAAAGGTTAACATTAATTTCGTCATTGTTGCGGTTAATTATTGTACATTGTTGCAATTAATTAGCACTTATCTAATTACAACCAATTAATAGGATTAATGATTTCCCTGGCCCTCCATTTGTCTTGCTACCCTTTATCAACATTTCTGCACAAATGACGTACACGTGTGTGTCATTAAATTTGATGGTTTGTACCGACGCTGAAGTGATCCTGACGACGTTGGAATTTATTTTTTAGTTTCTACTTTTATTTTTTTTGAACCACAAATACTTGCGTGAATCCTGCTGCTCGTTCAAAAGGAAACGATAGAAGCCGTCTTGCTAAATATGTGCACCTTCTCGCACATATCTAGCGTGCTCACAGTACGACACAGTCGCTTCGGATGCTTTTTTTTTCCCGCACTGCAAACGCTTAGCATGCTACGTGCCGACATCCCCCCGGAGCTCCACCGCGCGCTTCATAAAAGGCCGGCAACGCGATCAAATGGACGCCTTCCCAGACGGATCAAAAGTGCTCGCCTCTGCCGCAGCGTGTGTGTACACCCGCGGTGCTGCGAGTGGGAGAGGGCGGAGGGGGAGGGGGGGCGGGGTGGTGGTTTAACCGACTACACATCGCCCCAAGCTATAGGGAGCCTTCAAAAGGCATGGACTCATAAATGAAACAGAAATAAATGGATAAAATAGGCGAGGGGCTGACGGCATTAAGGCATTAAGTCTTTATAATCATTAAGTAAATTTTTTTAGATTGCCTGCCCTGGAGGTGTGTTTGACTTCACACTTTATCCGCACTGGTTCCATTATCTTTTTGTTTTTTTACCACACCCACGTGTGTGTGTGTGTGACAGAAAGCTGCCCAGCTAACGCAAAAAATGTCCTCACAATGTTGTTACCACGTCCAGGCAATGCTATAACATCGGCAAGACATTCCACTGACGTTGTGAGGACATCTTGGTGTTAGCTGGACTGACAGCAGTTACATGTCTGAGGAAGAAGGACCAGTGGGCCCCTTTGGGACATTCATGTCTCTGGACCGAAGGCAAAGCATATCTGGGTTTTTATCGTATCAGGACAGAGATGGAGTCTGAGCTCGGCGGTGGCAAAGGGACGGCTGATCCAGGTATGGTGGTAATTGACAACCGATCGGGTTACGGGAATGAAAATGGCCGCCATTTCCCTGTGGCGCCTGACTGTGTGCAGTCGTTTTTGAAAGATGCGGAGACCCGCCAGGATTCATAATACCGGGACATAAACACAGTGAGGGGTGCAGTTACGAGGGATATAAAGCACAGCCACACGCACAGTCAGATCCCGTCTCTCTTTCTCAGCAAAGACACCGACTCTCAGGCCAAGATACTCACATGATAAAAAAAAAAAAAAATGAGCACCACCAACCGACATTCATGTGTGAACAAAATTGCCGGACAGACACAAGACGTAACCGGATGCGCACAGATTCACTGCTTGGCTGAAATGGAATATATTTGAAAACGTGTAAATAAACATAGTAGAAAATTGTCGCAACCCTGAAATACTCTATCAGCAAGTACACAAATTATTGCTGCTTTGAGATATTTCAGTACACTACAATGCTGTGAGATATACAGTATTAGCATTTCATTGCATTACTTTATATTTTCCACATAAGTCCACATTTACAGTATATATCTCTGTGTGTATTATGTAAACCACATTGTCATAAAAAAAGGCACGTTGCTGACTTACAATAAACATATTTTTACACGTTCACACTGAGGCAAAGCATCACAAGGGGCTCAGAATACTGTAGATGGCAGAGAAAAGATAAAATCTCGGGGGGGGGGGACTGTGGCATCGGCGAGTCCCGATGTCTGACACATCAGAGGCGGCTGTGGGCTCGGGGTGGGGTTGGGGAGTGGGGGTGGGGATGGGGGGCGGTATTTGGCGTGCGAACAAACGGAAAATCAACAAGCACGGACGGTGCTTGGCCGCGGAACGGTGGGAGGTCCAAGTGGCGCAAGCATTAAAGTCGGGGACAAAACAAAAAATAAAAGAACAAAAAAACAACAAAAAAAAAACCTGGAACGACGAGTCCGTTCTCCCCATCGCCCCGACGACCCCATGCGCGCGTTTCCAGCCGACACAAATTTCAATAACGTTCGTCTGGATGTCATTTCACTGCCTGTATTATTCACCAACCCCCCCCCCCCCCACCCCCCACACCTCTGCTCTCCGCCCCTCAGCCTCTGCTTTCATCTGCCACAAATTATGAATGTCGTGTCACAGCCTATAAACAGCCAGCAGCGCTACTGCGCACTTGGAGAAATGTCTCGGGGAAAAAAAGTCACCGCACCGGAGGCAATCAAGCTCAATCCCATTCTCATACTGGGGGGGGGGGGACGGGCGAGGGGGGGGGGAGGCAGGTGGAGTCGCAGCTGTCCTGACCGAAGCAACGAGAAACCTGCAAGCATTGTTTTGGAACAAATACCAGGCACTTAGATTTGTTGATGCGCTCCTGTCGTTTTTGCATACGCACACCACCGCCTCATCTCCAAACCCCCCCCCCACCCCCCCATCTCATCTACTTCCCAAATAAAAATGCAAATGCATGCAAATATCTCCCGCAAAAAAAAAAAAATGTCAGGAGGTTTTTTTGTTTCACATTATAATGTGATGGTGTTGCAAGTTTTCATATTTCCATATGGGAGTTCAAAGCACGTTATCCCAGGGCTGCTGGGTGCCTCATCCTGTTAAGGGACTGTTCTGGTGCATTGTCAGGGCCCTCAGCCAGGTAATGAATCCGGACCAGGCCAGTGCCAACTGGGGCCAGCAGCTCTGCAGGATCGCCCTAGCCTAGCCCAGGGATGGGAGCGTTTCTGTTCGCAAGGAAACATCTCTCCGCTCGCCCAGCGACCCCTGCTGGTCGCTTGGGTAACCTGCAGGTCCACCTGTCCAGCTGCATGTGAAGGGTCTTCCTCTGCTCAACGTCTGTGGGCACGGGTGCCATCAGGGGGGTGGAGTTAGGAAAATTCCAAGGGCCCTGATTGACAGGGGCCGGCCCTCAAAAAATATCAGAACATATCCAGATTTTCGCAGGGGGGTGGTGGTGGGGTCAAATGTGAGATCTTTTCATGGGGCCCCAAAAAATCCCTGGTGGAGACCCCTGTCTGTGAGCACAACTCGCAAACGCAGTGTGAAAGGGCGGGGTCACTGACACTGCACTACGGAGGCGAGCGCACTCTTGCGTGGACTCTCCAGAATCAATAGCGGACGTCGCGGCAACGAGTGGCGATGAATACGATTGGGCGTTCCAAACCGGGGTGGAAAATGGCGGAGAAAAAAAACAAGTATTTTAGAAAAAGCCGTTATCCTGTACCCTGGACAGGTCGGGATCGTGACAGCGAGCGAATGCGAGGAAGGAAATTCTTCATCAGCCGTGTCTCACAGGCCTCATTTTCAACAAAACGTACCGAAACCTGACGCTTCTAAAGTTATTCCTGCAAAAGAATCAGACTGCCTCCACGCTGCTGGAGGGCCCGTACCTTTTCCTCTTAATCACGTTATTGCTCATTTGAGGCCTCCAACAGATTTGTTTTAGGGAGAAATGATGAACGTCGTCCTCATAGAGGAAATGAATATGAGACAAGAATCTATCGCCATGTCAGTTTCAGCCATTTTCAGACTACTGATGTGACTTCACCACTGTTCTGGATTGCATTGTACTGTAACGTGTGGGAATTGTTCAGTTCAGGTTTACACAGGTTTAACTGTGCTATAGCATGCTATACTGTTGAGCGTGCCTGTGCTGGACTGTGCTGTAAGGTTGTGTTGGACTGTGTTGGACTGTGCTGTAAGGTGTTTTGGACTGTGCTGGACTGTGCTGTAAGGTTGTTTTGGACTATGCTGTAAGGCTGTGCTGGACAGTGCTGTAAGGTTGTGTTGGACTGTGCTTGACTGTGCTGTAATACAGTGCTGAACTGTGCTGGGATTGTGCTGTAAGGATGTTTTGGACTGTGCTGGACTGTGCTGTAAGGTTGAGCTGGACCGTGCTGTGAGGTTGTCTTGGACTGTGCTGTAAGGTTGAGGTGGACTGTGCTGGACTGTGCTGTAAGGTTGTGCTGTAAGGTTGAGGTGGACTGTGTTGGACTGTGCTGTAAGGCTGTGCTGAGGTGTTTAATGCGCATACCTGTTCTCCACGATCTGCTGCCGGATCATCTTCACGTACTCGAAGCTCTCCACACAGCAGATGTCGTACACCAGGATGTAAGCGTTAGCATTGCGCACCCCCCGGCACCGCAGGTCCATCCACTCCTGCAGGGGGCAGAGTAGCACGCCTCTGTCACTCAATCAGACAACAAGCAAACAGCAAGCAAGAAACACGCACAATGCCGATATCCCACATGCAGAGCCACCTACACTTCATTTCTGCTGTTCCACAGATCTTTTATCGGCAGAAATTACCCACACATGGCTGTACCAACCTCACCACTATCCATCCACTATCCAGCCTGGTGGTCTTGGTCAGGGTTGGAGCCTATCCCAGCATGCACCAGGCAAAATGTAGAAATACACCCTGAAACTCCATGCAGAGAGGTCCCTGCTGGGAACTGAACCCGGGGGAGTGAAGTCACCTGGGAAGTGTAGTCACTGGGGAAATGAAGTCACCTGGGTAGTGTAGTCACCAGGGAAGTGAAGTCTCCTGGGAAGTGGAGTCTTGCTGTGAAGTCACAGCGCTATTCACTGCACCACTGCTCTCCTTCACTACTAGCGAATAAATAAATAAATAAATAAATAAATATCCGTTGCCCGTGTCGGGCCAAAATGAAGAGAGAGCTCCTGTCTCTTCGCAGTGTCAGGCTGCCCTTGTTTGTTTTCTCAGTCAGTGTCCTGTGAGAGACGAGGCTGTCCTCAGCCTGCTTCCGTAATTAAGACACGTCAAGCTGCACTTCCTGGCTGGGCCCAGGATGTGTTTTTTTTATTTTTTTATTTTTTATAGCGAGGGTCGATTAGCAGAGCAGGTAAACGCGTCGCCCGTCCCCCCATGGGGAACACGGGAAATGAGCGTGATGGGGGGGGGGGGGGGTGCGAACGCCGCGACTCGCCTCCTTCCTGAAGCGCACAGCGGAACACGGCGAGGGTTGGCATGCTAATGAGGAGCTGGCGGTAATTACACACCTCCGCGCGACGGCGAGCGGTTTGACACGGCGCGAGGAGCCAATCGCTCTGCCTGACCCGCCCACCTCATCTCCTCCAGCCCTCCCTCCCTCTCTCCATCCCTCCCTACATCCATCCTTCTCTCCCTCTCTCTCTCATCCCCTCCCTCCCTCTCTCTCTCCCTCCCGCCATCCATACCTCCCTCCCCCATCTCTTCCATCTCTCCCTTCCTCCCTCCCTCCATCTCTCCCTCCACCCCTCCCTCCACCTCTTCCTCCCCCCTCCATCCCTCTCTCTCTCATCCCCTCTCTCCCTCCCTCCATCCAAACCTCCCTCCCCCATTTCCTCCATCCCTCCCTCCATCTCTCCCTCCCTCCCCTCCCCCTCCCTCCACCTCTCCCTCCCCCATCCATCCCTCTCCCATCCCCTCTCTCCCTCCCTCCATCCCTCCACCCATACCTCCCTCCCCCATTTCCTCCATCCCTCTCTCCTCCCCTCCATCCCTTCCTCCCTCCCTCCCTCCCTCCATCCCTCCCTTCCCCCCTCCATTCCCCCTCTTTCATTCCCTCCCTCTCTGGTGCTTTTCCCCGTCTGTGTGACACGCATGCCTGAGTACCTACAACATACAAAACGGGAGGGAGGAAGATGGACGGAGAAACGGAAAGAAGAAAAGTAGGAGGGGGAGGAGGAGGAGGAGGAGGAGGAGGAGAAGGAACGCAGGATGGTGCACGGTTTCTGCAGAAAAGAGATTAAAAAGAAGCAGGGGGTGGAATGGAGGGTGGGGGGGGGGGGGTGACAGCCAGGAGCTCAGCACAGGCCCCAGCAGGCACCTGTGAATAACCCAGTTTTACAACGCCTCCGCTGCGGAGACATTCACACAAATTTACTGGAAGCATCCGTCAGAAGCGATGACAGGGACCCATCGGGGGGGAAATGAAGCTTTTGAGCTTTCGCATTCTGAACACGGGACGTTACTCTAAAAGCGTGCGAGAGAGAGAGAGAAGCGCTTCCGTTAAAAACATTTCGGATGTAAATCGATCCCATCCACTTCTCAAAACGCACTGCCCTTCTGGGGCAAGGCGAGGGGGATGGGCGGGTGGGGGTGAGGGATGGGGGGGGCGGGGGGGGGGGCTGCGCTAGACAATTCCGCCGCCGCGGCTCAGCGGCGCTAGGATTCCGCCACGAACGCTGTCGCCCCGATGAACGCCGGGCAGTTTGGGGGGGGGGGGGGGGGGGGCAGGCGCAAGCGGTGGGAGGGGCGTCTGCACAGTGGAGGGGTGTCTGCGTCTGCGTTTGCGCAGTGGAGGGGCGTCTGCGTTTGAGCTGCGCAGTGGAGGGGCGTCTGCGTTTGAGCTGCGCAGTGGAGGGGCGTCTGGTCTGCGCAGTGGAGGGGGTCTGCGTTTGAGCTGCGCAGTGGACGGGCGTCCGCGCGTGGCGTTTGTGTTACAGATGAGTTGTGGCGCGCAATAAAGGCGCCTCAAACTGACGAGAGCGGGATAATGAGAGCAATCAAGCACCGTGCCAGCCCTCGTGCCACGGCCATCACCAGAGATAAATGTGGGGTGGGGTTGGGGGGGGGGGGGGGGGGAGAGAGAGAGTATGGGTGTGTGTGGGAGAGAGAAAGACAGAACGAGAGAGAGAAAGAGAGAGTATGGTTGTGTGTGGGAGAGAGAGAGGAATGCGTGTGTGTGTGTGTGTGTGTGGGAGAGAGAAAGAGAGAGGGAGAGAGAGGGAGAGAGAGAGAGAGAGAGAGAGAGAGTGTATGGGTCTGTGAGGGAGAGAGAGAGGAATGGGTGTGTGTGGGTGGGCATTTGAGGCTATACAAGTAGCCCAGGGGCCAAACACAAACAC
>CM077293.1:3307627-3310127 GCA_039654925.1 Anguilla pacifica
AGAGAGAGAGAGAAAGAGGGAGAGAAAGAGAGAGAGTATAGAATACTACCAGGATGAAGGTGATTATATGTGTGCATGTGCATGCGTGTGTGAGAGAATGAGAGAGAGAGCGAGAGAAAGCCTAGAGGAAGGGGAGTATGTGTTTGAGAGAGGGAGGGAGGGGGATAGAGAGAGAGAGAAACATGAGAAGGAGAGAACAGGCAAAGATTGCGCTCTCTTTTAACCATGGCTGTTGCGCACCCCCCACCCCCCTACGCCCACGCCCCCACGCCCCCACCACCGGATTCAATCTTATTTTCCAGGGGGAACATGTGATTGATCATCAGCTAAGACAGTTCATTCCTCTGTCATCTTTTCCCCTCCTCATCACCCCCCCCTCGCCCCCCCCGCCCCCCCCCCTCACCCCCTGCCCCTCATCCCCCCTCCTCATCGCCCCCCCCCCCCCCCACCCCTGTCAGCCGTTGTTTCCCAGCACGGTACCTACTCAGGCTTGTTATCCAGGGAGAATGAATCATATTGCAACTGTCAACTGTAATCTGGTTGGGGTGCACTTCTGTTCAGAGCTGGGAAGGACGGCAGGGGCGGGGGGGGGGGGCTCCTCCTCTCAGCACCCCCCCCCCCGGACTGAGAGAACGGGGCATTTTGAGGAGGGCATCAGCGATGGGACAGCATCGCTCATGGATTTGAGGAAATCAGCCCAAGTTGCCGCTTTCCTCTAACAATTCTGTCCCGTGGCATGCCACAGATTTTCCATTTCCCAAATGAAAGCAGTCCCTGCTGTAGTGCTACGCCCTCCCCTCGCCCCCCCCCCTTCCCCCGCCCTCTTATCTCCCAAACGCACGCAGGCTCGCCAGTTAACCCCGAGTTCCAAAAAAACCAGGCGAGGCCTCTAAGGCGCACAGATAGCCCCCCTGCTGGCTCGAGCGATAGGACGTTCAGGGACTAATCGTCCGGAGCGACGGACGCTTTTTCGATCAAAATGGCCGACGCGTTATTGTTTTCGGGACAAACGACTCTGTGCGAGTCTCGCAAGTCAGGAACGCGGCGTTCCAGAAAGGAACCTCTCTTCCCGGCGTTTCGCCGAGAGAATTCCCAGAGATCCCGCTCGTACAGGGACCGGCGAATGGCAGAGGCAGGCAGGCAGGCGGGGCAGCAGACAGAGCAGCATCTGTGTGGTTTCGACCCCCCTCCCCCGGCCCCCCCCCTTTCCCCCTCCCTCCCCTGCTTTCCTCTCGTATAACATGAGGTTGGCTGATAAGCTCATAATTGCTAATTAACAGCCCGGGATCGTACGGCCTCGCGTCGCAGAGAAGGCTCTGAGAACAGAGCGTGTTAAATGAGCCAGCTTCCCCCAGAGGGGCCGCCATTCGCCATGGAGCGCACAGCAATACTAATAATCATAATAATCATAATCATAATAAAATAATAACAATAATAATAATAATGATGATAATAATACAAATAATAATACTAATAATAATAACACTAATACTACTACTACTGCTACTACTAACAATAATAATAATACTAACAATAATAATAACTAATAATAACAATAATACTACTACTATTACTACTACTACTGCTACTACTACTACTACTACAATATAATCAAGGGTGTATAATCACACACACCCCATTTGGTTTGAAATCGGGGTGGGGGGGGGGGGCGCTGTAATCCATAGATCTCAAGAACTGCAACCCTCTAGCATGCCCCCCCCCCACGCTTATCTGCGCTGTCACAAATCAATATCAGGAGGCTGCAGCAGGGGAGCATTGATACATCCACGACTGGGACATTATTTTCCCACAATGCTGGCTGTTAGAGGCTGATGGATTCACGACCCACGATAAACCTCGAACAAGAGGAGGAGCTTCTCCATCAGTCCCGAGTTCACATGGCAGGTGGGATGAAGATTTCCGCAGGTGAGTCAGGGAGTCAGGGGAGTCAAGGGGAGTCAGGTGAGTCAGGGGAGTCAGGTGAGTCAGGTGAGTCAGGTGAGTCAGGGGAGTCAGGGGAGTCAGGTGAGTCAGGTGATTCAGGGAGCAGGTGAGTCAGGTGAGTCAGGTGAGTCAGGGGAGTCAGGTGAGTCAGGGGAGTCAGGGGAGTCAGGGGAGTCAGGTGAGTCAAGGGAGTCAGGTGAGTCAGGTGAGTCAGGTGAGTCAGGTGAGTCAGGTGTGACAGCGTGACAGTCGGGTCTGCCACGGTCCTCGGAAACCTCCTGAAACAGAGGCCATCTTGCCACCTCCCCTCCATCCACACCAAGCTGATCAGGTCAGGTTGCCCTGACAACCCCCTGCCCTCTTGAGCGCGCAGACGTTGATGGACTCCGCGCTGACAGCGGCCTTCAGGTCTCCAGGCGCCAGGCAACGGGACCCAGAGCCCGTCATTTGCTCCGCTCTCCAAAAGCCCTCGAACCCGTCAAAAAAAATCACCGCAAGGACAAGAGCGTCTCTGATTACGTCTGGAAGGAGGTGCAGGCGATGAACTGAACGCTGT
>CM077293.1:3317627-3330301 GCA_039654925.1 Anguilla pacifica
TATACTACATTGGCAGAAGTGACACTACAGTGCTGGATTTAGTCTTTCTGCCTTGGGGTGCTTGGTTTGTGTGGGAAATTGAGATAAATAGTGGGTGGTTGCTGCCAACTACCACGGACGCAAGGCGGAATAGATTTTTATTTTCTTCTTTTTTTTTCCTCTCTAGGCGACCGCCCTCGTTGCCTATGCCAAGAACCAGCCCGGTCGGATAGAGTACGTTTCATCCCTTGTACACCCGTATGAACACTGTGGGCGTTCGCTTAACACCGATCAGTCTGCTGTGTACATTTAAAGCACAATCTCTCACGTGGTCTTCTGAAAAGGTTATGATTCTTTTTTTTTTTAAGTAATAACCATTTACTTAAGACTCATAGAACGCCTGACATTCTCTGCGTAAGTATACTTTCTGCAGTACGCAAACGAACACCGAAAAGAAAACAGCTATTGGGTATCGTAGAAATGTCAAAATGTCAGGTTGCGTCTCGACTGCAACTCCAAGGCGTACACACAGTTGACCCAGTGGATGTTGAGCGAGGCCTTATCTTGTGTCCACCATGCTCTAAAACCTGAATTGTTTGATTTAGTTTTGCCATCCATCTTGACACAGCTGAAAAATTATTTTCCAATTACTGCATGGAGGGCGTTGATACAACACAACCAGAGGGGAAAGAGAGAGTTTTTCCCCATAACCTTTTTGCGTCCTCTCATTCTGCGAGTAAAAACACTGCAGCTTTAAACTTTGTTATACCCCGTTATATTTTTTTAAAAAAAGACTATTTGTTTCTCTATTTCCATTCAAAGCTCTTTAAAATAGATCATGATTTCGAAACAAAATTAATAGTATGGATGCAGGGTTTGTTCGAGGAACTTTTATCGCCTACCTCGCGCGAGGCACATTCAGGTCAAGCCTCTTCCTTATTACCACGACAACGGGCTAATCTGGTTGTCAGGAGAGACGTTCAAACAGAAACGATTTATTATTGTGTTTAATAAGCACCGCGAGAGCAAAACATATTCCTCGGTTGGCGAAGCAGTTTTTCCGTTTAGGTTCTAAAAGATATTGAAACACAGCTTCCATTGCCAACCCCTACCCCCCACGTCAACCTTCAAGCTTGTGTGTTTTTATTTATTTTAAACACTACTTTCGCCCAAACGTAGGTTACGGTTACCTGCTCCAGGTAGACTAGCCTACGCGATGGAAAACAAACATCGTAAACATCGTTTACTACTAGCCTGATAAAGAAGGAACATCCTGTGGGCGTCACATGACTGTGTCGGCTACCGGACAATGGAAAACTAAACAAAACCCTCCAGTTTACAGCTATATCAACCATCAGCCAGAGACGGTAAGAACCTGAAATTTCCTGAAATGAGTGAGCACCAACCAAAAAAAATAATTAAATAAAAAAATAAAAAAATAATAATACATCAACGTGGTAGAACTGTGGATGGTAGGTAGGCTACTTCCATAGATCCCTACCTGACTCGTGCTGGCCGGGAAAGATGAAATTGGCGGGACGTCCAAAATCTTCAGGTCGTACATGCTTCCGTTCAGAATCACCGAGGGCCTGTACACGTACCTGGATTTGGTGGGGGTGTAAACCTCGGAAAAGTCATTATAGATAAACTGACGGATAATTGAAGTTTTCCCGACACCGGGGGCACCAATCACTGCAATACTGAGCGTCTCGACCATTCCTGGAACATCAGCACCATGGAGAGAGAAATCCCAAAGCCGTGAGGTCGGCAACGCAGTATAACCAAAATCTTCAGCTTTCACCGTTGTATAGAGGACTTGTTCTGTTGTACAATGATAATTGAATGTTCCGAAGCAGCCAGTAGTTAGCGAACCTTAGGCTACATGTTCACGCTTTACTTCATCGGTGATCAACAAATATGCCAATAAAGAAACGATTTGTTAAATGAGACGAAGCAAAACAATTCTTCAATAAGGCCGGTTTTTTTTTTTTTTGTTTTTTTTTGCGCGTTCAAGTTGCAACACGCAGTTAAACAGCCTTGTGTTCTGAAGTCATTTTTCCGAAGAAAAAAACAGCAGACCTCTCTCGATGTTGCGTCTCCTCAAACTAAAAAAAATAATCATTTTAAACACCCAATACAGCGGAAGAGCTTTCGCAACGTCGGCGCATTCCACAGGAGAGCGAAGCTGCGGTCGTCAATCTTTAGAAAGAAAACCCCCACTCCTTTGAATCCCCGCGTCTCCTCCAAGGCAACATAAAGCCTGCCCCCGCAAATTCCACCTGCAGATCATATTAGGATTTGAGTCGCGCAAATTCCATTGGTCCCATTCTCTATTATTGCGGGCGCTTGCTTTTCTCAGTCAGCTCTTCTTCGCGCACACTTTGATGTACTCATCTCCAACCGACTCGCCAAGGACGCCTGACAGAGGTCCCTCGCGCTCGATAAAAATCCGGGCGCGCGCCAGCTTACGATTCCAATACAAATAAATGTCCGTAAGTTCCGGGGAGGTCATTAGCCCGACTAGCGTTGACTCGAGACGAGTCGCAGTTTCATCACTGGGGATCCAGAATGCAATATTCGCACATTAGGCTGTTTCGTTTAGCCGTCATGTGTTGCGGACGTAGCGGGAGCAGATTCAATAGCTCTTCTGCTCAATGTGTGCGAGACAGTGTGTGTGTGTGTGTGTGTGTGTGTGTGAGTGAGAGCGACACAGGGAGAGAGAGAGGGTACGTTGGTGATTGTTATTTCCAGTGGCATTCCATAATGCGCTTTGTTGATAATGAGCAATGTCTCCATTTTATTTGGTTTAGCTTGTTCTTCGGGAAACAAACGCGGATCATTACGAAATGCGGGCAATACGTGAAACGTGTTCAGGCTGTAGCATGCAATACTGTAGATACTTTTCAGTTTTTTTCAGTAACAGCTTCTTGCGGCAGATTTTTCTAAGCGAAAAAGTCATTAAAAATTTTTTTCGTTCAAAGAGGAAACTAATCAGTTAATTTCTCATACTCATTAGCGCAGTTGTCTGTCTTGTTTAACCTGTGGCGTTCGGTCGACAGTATAGAAAGGTTATCGTCACGTCAGCGCGTGAAGCCAGAGATTGCCCATTCCGTGGTGGTAGTCTTCGAACTGCCTTTACAAAGCAAAACCTGTGTTTAACCAGTCCCCAAAAAAATCGATTTCCCCTCCCCTGTATGCATTCACCACACGAATCAAACAAATACCCAACACACGAATGCCCACACGGTTCATGGCAATTACAAAGCAAATGCACGGCCAAATACCTACAAGTCAAGTCACGCGTAAGACACGCCTTTTGAACGATTTGCGCCTTCTGAAATCTCATCAAAAACAGACAATTAACGCGCACGCGGTCGCTGGGAAAGTCATGGTTATTTTCTAGGTACCAAGGTCTGCAAAACGGCTGTCATTTGCTCTCCTGTTTTTTTCCCCCCTCAACCATCTGCCACCCTGTTCAGCATTCAAGAAGACTCGCATTCCCTTTTGGCCAACCATCCAATCATCTATAATCAGCATTTTGGAGTAGAACGTACAACTACACAGCCGTCCAAAGGACATGGGAACTAAGCCTACCAGCGCAAGCCCTTCAGACAAGCTGCTTATGCTAAAATTTGCTGTCTCACACAAACTTGCACTGTTCTTTTTTTACATTATTATTTTTTTTTATTAGGGTACCATCGCAGAAAATGCCTGCACTACAGGTCACCACAGCCCAAAAAACACCAGAGGGCTGCACAGACTAGAGTGATGATGTCACAGGCAGCCACACAGGTGCCCAATCACACAGCAGATTCACACCATTGAGCGAGGAGGCAGGTTTACCGTCGGACGACAACCTCCCCCCCCTCAGGCAAAGCTACAGCCAATTAAATGGCACCTCAGAGTTCCCACTGGTGTAATACAGACTCTAGCCTACTCTGGACCTCGCTGGCTTGAGTGACAGGTGTGGATACGCCACCAGCAAGCTCATGTCACTGCTATCCCAAGTGCCTGGATGAGATATGAGAAGACCAACGTGACAGGGTTTCATATCTCTGTACGTTAATCCTGATGATGGAAATCTTAGCCAGACGATAAGGCCGGCTAATGCCTCAACCACAGGGTTCAGCTCACAGACTTACAGGGGGCGATTTGGAATACTCTGCCACACAGTTAAATATGGATTTATGATAAAAACGTGTTATATCTGTAGCTTTTCTCATCTGGGTTCATTAAAGGAAACATCATTCAGAATAGTGAAAACCACTGAACGCGTACACAAGTGAGCAAAAAAAAAAATGAAATGAAAATGTTTGACTCCATCTAAATATCTACTTGGCCCCAATGATACCATGTAGGCTCAACTCATTGATATAATGGTTTAATTTGTTGATCTTGGGCTGCTGTTTAGTACATGAAAGGTTTTTTTTTTTTTGCATTGCATGTATTGTGATCAGCCTGCAAACCGCACTGTGCTATGCACTCAAACCACAAGTTTGGCCGACGTGTTAATTGAATTTGACAGTAGACAGTGGCGAGGTGTGAGGTGTCCTGTGGTCCTGTCTGTGATAATTTGGCATGGTAAGGAACCTGTTCTTTCCATACCAGTGCGACCATACCACCATCATCTCCAGTTTTGTTCTTTCATTTTCAAAATCCTATTTAGAGAGTCATGCCCAGAATTCAAATTATCCTGCCTCATGTTTTTTTTTTGGCAATTTGTCCAACTGTGCATCGCCAAACTGGATTCACAGCTGCCACAGACACTGCCCATACTCAACATGGGACGTCCCGTAGAATGCATTGCTGTACCTTGCAAGGGCGTGTTAGCGGCATGTATCATTCCACATCCACAAAAAAAGTCCCTGTGTGAGGTAGCATCATTTACCCCACACAGAGGTATTAGAGGCATTTAGCAGACACTCTTATCCAGGACAGCTTAGAAATCTTTCAGTTTGGCATAGTGCATCCATTTACACAGCAGGATATTCTTCTGAAGCAATGCAGGTTAAGGACCATGCCCAACAATACAACGACAGTGTCCTCCCTGTGGAATCGAACCTGCAACCTTTTAGGTTACCAGCCCAGTTCCCCAACCATTACACCACACCACCACCCACGTCTGCATCCTCCACCCGTTGGTTTGAGGTGTGAGGTCCGGTATTGGTCTAGAAAGGATATCTTACAGATCTGATCTCCCATTTCTGATCTCTGCACACGGGACTCCTTCCCACAGTCACTGAAAGTGGCAGACGTGTCAATGACGCAGCGAAATATCGAACCGCCCTTCCGCCATCGACCCCCCCCCCCCACCCCCCACTCCACCCCCTACCATTAGCTTTGTTCTACACGACAGGGGGGCATGGGGGGGGGGGGGGGCTGGAATCGCAGGTTTACTGTTACCGCACGCGACGAGGTCCAAACGTGCGCCCGCCGCCCCCGCCCCCGCTCCCCCCCCCACTGCAAACGAGTTTCCACTTCATTACTGCCGATCGCGGACGGCTCCAGAAAAGGACCAATCACTCGCAGGCCCACCCATCCTGGTGGGTCACCCGTGTGGCGCATCCTAACGAGGCCACACACAGACACACACACACAGGCACACATCCACACACACACACACACACACATACACACACACACAAGACCGACCCGCACATGTAGCAAACGGCCGCATTAATACAATTACACCCGGAGAACGTCCATAATGGTCATCACCGCTGTGTGAGTGTGTGTGTGTGTGTGTGTGTGTGGGTGTGACTGCCTGTGTGTGTGTGTGTGTGTGTGAGTGAGAGTGTGTGCGTGTGCGTGTGTGTGTGTGTGTGTGTGAGAGAGTGTGTGTGTGTGTGTTTTTTTCCCAGGTATTGATTGACACGGGCACACAGTGGAAGAGCAAAATTACTGCCTCCGATTGATTTAACAATTCACGCGGACCGACTGTTGAAGTACACAGTCAGTGTATCTGATTGACAATCAAATGTACAACGAAACATAACATAGCTTCTATTTTTACATACCACTTATTGTTTAGACAAATAGATATTTACTGAAGCAATTCAGACCAAGTACCTTGCCCCACCTGTGCATCGATCCTCAACCTACAAGTCCATTTTCCTAATCACTACACCACACAGCAGCCAGAAATGTTGTGATGTTTATTTTTTAAAAAATTTTTGTAATGCCCTGCGATAGATTGGCGGCCTGTCCAGGGTGTATTCCTGCCTCTTGCCTAATGCACCCACCGCGACCCTGCCCAGGATAAGCGGGCATAGATAATGGACGAATGGATTGATTTTTTTGTAAAAAAAAAATAAATAACGATGTTTACCAAAGAGATGAGACCGTTGCAAGGGAAACGGCATCGTTCTAAGTAGCAATAATGTCACAAGTGAAAGCGTTTCTGGGAAGACGGATGAACTATTGAGTGCAGGATCGCAGGGCCTTCTGGGCTGCGTTACTCTGACCGTTATCTGAAAAGACACAAGCACGACTGGTCGTGAACTTCCTTTCCATGATCCACTCGCAGACACACTGCCAGTTTTAACCACGATGGATTTTTACTATTCGCGTAAAGCTTTGGCAGAGGACGCCGTAGTTAATGCCAGCCCGCTGTCGTCATTGTAAACGGGTAACAAATGCTTGCAACTGCTTGCTCGTGAGATTAGCCATTTAGAACATTTTGCTGATTTACTCCAGTATTACGAGAGTCCTTTCACTTTGTTGAAATACCAACCTGAGTCCTTTATTGGTTCATAAATAGCGAGCTATACAGCGAGACGCATCGGATAGCATTCACTCATGCTTTTCACAAACAGCTTTTTAAACACTAAACTACCATAAGCGGTGAACAGGCCTTCCATCAGCTCAGAAATGTCTACTGCCAAAGCTGTACACATCTGTACAGCAATCTAGTACTGTAATCCACTCTAACACGGCCGTCATGAAATACAGTAAGTGGTGTACACATGCATACATTTATACATGTCAATACAAAGACATACACATAAAAACATATGGCAAAATAAAATGAAATAAAACAGGGTTAATAACAGTAATGGTTAGGAATGGTTTAGGTTTAGATCAGGGCTGCCCAGCCCTGTTCCTGGAGAGCATCCATCCTGTAGGTTTTCATTTCAACCCTAGTTTGACACACCTGATTCTACTAATCAGCAGCTTTCAAAGTGTAAAATAAGATGAATTTGTCATTCTCCTTCTATCTATGGGGCCTAGTTTGGCAAAAAAAAAAAAAAAAAAATGTAATGTGGATCTGAATTATTCTTATTTTATAATCCCCTTTTTTGCCTTCCAGGATCAGATTTATCTATAGATATATTGGCACAAACCAAAAGCAGAAATGGAATATTCAAAAAAAGAAAAACAGATTTTCTATTGAATTGTTCCAGGGGTTATTCGATCTAATTTGTTCACAGTAAAAACATTAAACTGACAGTTCAATCAACTTAATAAACGAGTAAATACGTAAACGAGTAAGCAAGTCAACTTAATAAAGAAATTATTGAGTAAGCAAGTAAATGCATGAATAATCCGTTCAAAAATAAACAATGTTCCGTTTAGTGGTGTAGAAAATCATCTCGGGCTGTCCTGATCATTCACCGGTCTGTCACCGCATATAAAAATGATGGAATGTAGGGGTAAATAACGAGTGCTCGATGCCCCTAAAGTACCCAGAACCGCTGAGCTAGTGATTACACCGGAGGATGACGCATCTCTTTTCCGTGCTAATCCAAGTCCTAGCATTAATCTTCTGTGTTGTAGCCATAGCGACGCACTGATTTTAAAACTTACTTTAGACAAAAAAATAAGTTCATGAATAAAAAAATCCAGCAATCCAAGGTCAATGCACTGCACGCCGAGTGAAATGCCAGTCGATGCAAATGCTCTAACCTTTCCTAATTACTGCGGTCGGGCTAATCAGGGACTCAAAGTACGGGCTATCGCAGTTGTGCCCCCCCTGATAACACAGTGAGCTGCGTGGACAGACATCAGCGTCAGAAGTATGCGCACAGATCGCGCGGAACATTTACAGCTCCGGAAATGTCAGGCAACATAATTAATGTGCGGCGGCCATGTTATCGTTATGGTTTTGCTTAACCTTGTCACAGGAGGAAAGGGTAATGTTGGCATCAGAACTAAAGTACAAGAATGTACGTCCACAAGTACCATCATAATATCAGCGTGGAATTTGCACGTGCTCCATAGAGGGGACTAGATACTCATACCCCTGATACCAGACAACAAGGGCACTAACAGTAATGGGAAGAATTTCTGGGTAAACATAGGACACAAACATGCTATTTTTGCATCTTTTGCAAGTCCTGATCTCTCTGAACACACCCCTGGGGTCGGATATTGCAATTGCACAAACATACTGCTCAGTGGCATGCCACTTTTATAGCACTGCAGTAAGTAGTAACATCTCCACCATCGAGACATACGACAGAAACCTCCGGAGAAGTGTTCGCAAAGCTTCTCAGGATTAACTCCCCGGTTCAACAGATGGAACGTTCGAAACATAACAGAACGTTGCGCTAACTGAACAAAGCCCCCTGGAGCGGCGAGTGCGCTTGGAAGGAAGTAAGTGGCTCCCCCTAGAGGCCAAGTCATCCACCTGGCATTGTGGAGAACCTCTCTCTTAGCGCATTTTACGAGGAAAGAACGGAGGCGGAGAGGACAAGGAAATTTAGTATGCACCCCTCCACTTTAATGGGTCCCCAGAGGAAGCGTTGAGCCCGTGTTGCCGCGCTTTCGCCCAGTACAGGTAATCCGACGGATTAGCTGCCTCCAGAAATCACCACGAGACGTTTGCATAGCCTACAATGAAATTAGAAGCGTTTTCCGGAACAAGCTCAAAAAAACCCGACTCGGCGGCCTTTGGAATCCCGCCTTCCGTGGGCTTCGCACGTTCTCCACCAGCGGCGATTTCCCCGCTTTTAGAGCTTCGGCGCGCAGGGAATACAGAGGTCACCTTGAGGATGGCTGCGTAGCCTATTCATTTATCCAATTATGCGACGAAAGGCACAGGAGGGAGCCTGAGGCCAGGCCGGCGGCTGGATCGCGCCCCGCCGCGCCCCGTCCCGCCCCGGGACTCCGCGACCTTCGCTGCGCTCAACACCCCCACCCCGGGCCCTAATTATTCTTTTTAAACAGTTCACCCTTTTCCTTCAGTTTCAGTTCTAATCATCCTGTGGAAAAACTCAGGATATTCAAGGTCTGCTGAAAAGGAGAGACAGACACCCCCCCCCCCCCCCAAAAAAAATAAAACAAAACCAAAAAAGGGATTCGGGGACTAGGAAACCCAAACATGTCAATACTCTGCTTCACCAATTACTCACAGACGCCAAGGAGAGCCCGTCAGACGGCCAGAATGAGAGTCAATTTCACAGCAATCTCATTTGCTGGAGGAGACTGCAGCAGTGCATTGTGAGCAAAGCAGGCAGTTCATCCTTAACCCTGTTTAAAGCCAATATGTACCAACCGCCAAACGCCAAAAAACAACCCACCCCACCCCACTTTCCCTAAGTGGAGCCGCCATTTAGTCATTTAAAAGCCAAATGTATGTTCGTGACACGGCCGCCGATGTCGCTCGCCGGTCACTGAGCCGGAAGATACACGGAAAGCACAAAAGAGCCCATTAGGAACATCCTTCGGCTTAACGACTCGAGCCAAGCATTCGGTTCTGAGATATACGACCCGTCCTGCTGAGTAAAAGGACGATCATGCGAAGTGTAATTTAATTTCTTTTGGTATACGTACTGATCGTCCTTGTGCTGCACTTGAACAATGAAAGATCATCCAGGTACAGCAGCCCAACCACACCCTGATCATCTTCAATCGAGTACATTTTTACAAAAGAAAGGGAGGGGGGGGGGGGCATTTGGTATTCACATTGTCCAATGATTCAAGCAGTTCACACATCTCCCTCACAAACAAGAAAAGTCACTACAGCCTCCCCCGCACAGCACGTGTTAGCACGTAGGCTAACATCCACCCCCCTCCGAGCACGTGCTAGCGTGTAGGCTAACGTTCAGAGCAGCCTGCGTTGGGCCCAGGCAAAGGGAGAGGCACAGCCTCAAAGCGTTGGCAGAGTCACACGCGTCACAATTGCAGTAGGCAAAGTCTTCTGAGTTCACGGTAGAGTTGCCAAATTTAGAATCAGTTGATAACTGAACAACATGCACAGCTGATAGCGTCACCCCTAACAAGGTCGGCAGCTGCCGAACCGGGGGGAGGGGGGGGGGGCGGTGGATTTGGAACCGACGTCCGATCGGGCGAACGTTTTTATAGGATCAGGGAGTTGTCGGCACGCCAATCCATTAGAAACGAACGCTCAATTTCATCCATCAATCACTGTGACCGCACGATACACTGTCCGGACGGGACCACAAAACCGGACCTGTACGAACAATTTGAAAACCGAGCCGTCTGGCAAAAACGGCCAGGCGGAAACGTGCAGGCGAGGGTTTCTTCCGAGACTGTGGCGCCACCTGGAAACGCAACGGAAATACAGACGGGCGCGGCGCGGGCTCCAGAGGGGCCGAGCGGCTTTTGTAGGCGATTTTCTCCTGCCTGCATTACGTCCACTAGCCCAACGGCCTAATTCAGCAGCTGCTCCAGCCTGATTACAGTGACAACCTGGCAACCGTCTGCCAGACGCTCTCCATCCCGAGCAATCACTCGAGCCTGCTGCAGGTCTACAAAACCTGAACTGGCACTCACGAGCTGAACATCTTAAACATTAATGGAATACACATGCAGCCATTTTCTTTTGAGGTGTGAAAGATTTTTATTATCATTTAGGTATACACTTTTAATTTTTTTTATTTATTTATTTATACAAACGCTACAATCCCAACACCAAACCCACAGAGCCCGCACCCGAAAACAGGCGACCGCAGCAGCGGTCCGGAGAAACACAAGATCACAGCCGATCGCTTCAACCCTCCGTGTCTCTGTGGGGAGGAGGGGTCAGTCGAATAGCCAGAGAGATGACAGGGCCTAGGGGAGCAGCCATTTGGGCTGATCATAGACCCCAGGCCATCTTAGGGAAAGACTGCACTCCAAACAACAACCCACTGCTCAGATACACTCTAATAAAACAAAACAAGGGAGAGCCAGTGGAATGACAGAGAGAGACGATGGAGGGATAGAGGAAGGGAGGGGCAACTAAGCAAAGCCTGCTGCTCCTACACACTCAGTGACGCACACACACACACACATGCATACAGACACACACACACAGGCACATACACACACACACACGCATGCACACACACATGCATACACACAAACACGCACGTGCACGCGCACACACACACAGACGCACACTCTCTCTCATACACACACACACAAGCCAGAATGAAATTTCACTAAAACAGCAGAATCCAGAAAAACAACACCATGACCCCACACAACACAAAAAAAGCAAAAAAACAACAAAAAACACCTCAAAAAACAAACAAACAACGAAACCCTACTGGGTCACTTCGTGGGGAAGGGGCGGGCGGGCAAGGGTGCCGGAGGGGGGGGGGGGGCGGGAAGCAGGCCAACTGTCTGCACCCTAAATTTTTGTAGTGTTCCCAGAAGTGAGGTACACCGTCCAATGCTCTCACACCACAGGGGGGGTCAACGCCTAAATTCAGGAGAGGCGGGGAGCGACTGCACTCCATCTGATTGGCACCTCAGACACACAGAGGGACATTTACCAGGGCATCCTGGGACACGGAGTCAACACAGACTGGGGCAGAGCAGCCGAAAACATTTTAAGAGATGAAGGGTTTGACCTGAAGGGAGTCCTGCAGCCAGACGCACATTTACTGAGACAACGATGGCGGAGCCGCGTGAACTCTGATTGGTTAACACGGGGCGAGGAGAGGAAACGCTGAATCAGCAGATACCGGAGCCAGCGCGAAGCTTTCCCAGCATGCACTGCTGCAGAGACAGGCTCCCGCGGCACCAGCAGGGCCCGGGGGAGCCCGCCTGCTTTTAGGGAGCGCCATTTCGGGACGCTGTCTGGGTGGGGGGGGGGGGGACCGAGCCGGACAGGAGGCACACAGGACGCCAGTCATGAGGGAGGGGCGACAGGGCCGCTGGCTTTAAGCAGGGTCTGGCGGGGGCACGGGACGTTTCTCAGCCTCTTATGATGGGGGGGGCAGGGTGACGGGGGACAGAGGGGCAGAGAGACTTTAGGGAGCCGCCCCCAGCCTGTGAGGAATAGGTTTAAAAAAACTAAAATAAAAAATAAAAAAATTATAATTTTGTGCAGTTGTTCATACGGGACTAGGACGTTTCACCATGTTACCGGACATGAAAGAGAAGAGGGCAAGGTGGTGTGTGTACGGGGGGGGGGGGGGGGGGGGCAAGGAGGTGTGGGTGGGGGGGTGGGCGGGTGGGGCAGGGAGGTGTGGGTAAGGGGGGGGGGGGCAGGGAGGGCAAACTGGTGCAGGAGGAGCAGTTCAGAAAGTGTGAGGTGCGTCCCCCCAATCCCCCCAAAACACAACCGTCCAAACCCCTCAACCCCCCCTCCAACCCCCCCCGATCCAGCAGACCCCCTCCAGGCTCAGTTCTTCAGCACCATCTCGTAGGACTGGAACACGAACGGGGAGACCTCTGAGGCTCTGCACTTCAGAGAGAGCTGAGGAGAGAGAGAGAGAGGTACAGGGAGGGAGAGGGAGAGA
>CM077293.1:3335401-3340401 GCA_039654925.1 Anguilla pacifica
TGGAGGGGGGACAGGGGGAGGGGTGTAGGAACAATCGAGCGATCCTCTTTGCTGTCCCGCTACGGGATATTGGGTTAGCGGGGTCAAAGGGCCCGGGGTGAGGGAGGCGGGGAGCTACTCTACCAGCCCAAAGACAGGAAAGGACTTCCTGAGCTTCCGGTGGGCGTGGTTCAGAAAGCCTGAGGCGGGGTTTCAGGGAGGGTCAGAGCAGAGGGTCACAGCTCGGGCTGGGCGATAAACCGGCACGGTAACCATCAGGTGCACTACCGGTCATGGCCACCGTGTGGCGTATTGCTTTTCCTTTGGTCTTTCTCTCTTTAGTTGTTCTCTGTATTTTATACCTGACGTGGCAGTAAACAACCACGCCTCAAAGGCAGCAAGAAATGCTTCCAGAGTAAAAACGACCTCACTGTTATCTGTTGGGTGACCATAAGACAGCCAATCAGCAGCAAGGCCTCGCAGCTTCCATGTGATTGACTAAAACGCATCACATGACCAGATGGAAGCTGTACGGCCTTGGGGACAAATGGCTGTCTTATCAACACCGAAAAGATAGCACTGGTTACATTTCTTTTGCTTTTTTCCTCTGGAAGCATTTCAAACTGCTGTTTACTACCGCTTCAGCTATAATTAAACAGAAATACAAAAAAAAAAAAAGCTAATTCACCATATGGTGGCGAAGACCGTAATTGCGTTCGGTAATTATCGTCTTGGTGTGTCGCCCAGCCCGAGCCAGAGCCAGAGCCGCGCCGTGAGGCCCAAAAGCCCTCTGGGACCTCAGGGTCTGGTGGAGCGGTTTCTCTAGGTCTCTCTGCTCTAGCGTAAACCGCCATCTTGGCGCTACCTGTGGCGGCTCCACGGGCGGCGAGGCGCTGGTCTGGGAGGAGGACAGGAAACACACGGTGAGACATGTGACAGAGGATGGCCACGCCCCTTTCCGGCGGCGTTCACACGCAGCCAGGACGTGGGCGTGGAAGCAAGGCATGATGGGTAAACGGGAGAGTGAGCCTGATGCGTTTTTTAGCTGAAATGAGTGGAACGGGTGGCTCTGTGGCAGACAGTGGGAGCGGGTCTAAGATGAGAACACCACAGCCTTCTAATGGTGCGTGACAGATGACATGGAACTCTAATGGATTTCGCTACAAAGAGCCTCAGCTTCAGTAATGGCAGCCGATGAGGTCTGTGAAACCCAGCCCCCCCGCCCCCCCCCCCCCACGCTCCCCCCCCCGCCCCATCACCCATGGAGTTACCGGCTCTGATTCCTCCCCCATCTGTGTCGAGATGCAGTTTTTTGAGGGGGGGGGGGGGAGAAAGAGAGAAAAATAAGAAATATAGGGGAAAAAGCAGGAGAGGGGGGGGAGGACAAAGAAAGTACTTTGAGAAACAGGAAACTCATTTCTGAAAAACAGTCGCAACCCGGAAAAAAATCCTGTGTGGAAGAACAGAGCAGAAGCTACGCGAGATCACTGTTCCCAGATCAGCTGTGTGCTTCTCCTCCTGACGTTCCAGGTTAGCACTGGGGCAGGGTTAGCTGACCCTGCGTCAGTGCTTACAGGGGTACTGCCGGCCCCTCCAGTCCATAATGTAGCTTCACCATAGCAACGAGCCCGGCGGGCGAGGAACCTACCAGGCTGTCCAGGCCCCCCCCGAGCAGGTCCATGGCCCCCATCTGCATGGCGGTGGGGGGGGCGGGCGCACCCCCCGTGGTGGGGGGGCCCACGTCCAGGTTGAGCAGGTCCCCCAGCAGGTCGCCCTGGGACGGGATGACGGCCGGGGCGGCCTCAGAAACGGCGCCCCCTACAGGCTGGGCTGCCTCAGGACTCTCCGAGCTCTCACCCCTGGGGAGAGAGAGAAAGAAGCAGGAGAACGAGAGAGAGAGAGAGGTGGAGTGAGAGAGTGAGTAAAAGAGTGAGAGAAAGCAGGAGAGAGAGGTACAGAGAAAGAAGTCGGGACCTTAATATCAAGGGAAATGTAAAATTTCGGCTTTTATTAAACACCACTGAGATGGCAGTGTGGTTTAAAGCGGGTCATCGTGACCCTGTCCCGGTCGGGGGCGACCGCATTAGCGTTCAGCTCAACCGGTTCAGGAAATTAACCGAAATTCAATTCACAAAAGGAGGGGAAAAAAATGTCAATATCGTTCAGGTTTGTTAAATTTGTGAATAGTTGGATTTTAAATTAATTTCCTGAAAGTTGGGCCGGGGGCTTAAATGGAATTGATCCGAGCTCTGTGGGTGGGGGGGGGGGGGGGGGGGGAGAGTGGAGACCCATGGGGAATGGTAGGTGTCGGGTGGGGGCGATGACCCTGAGGAAGGGGGGGGGGGGCACAGTGGCAAAGGTGGGCGGGTGGTGACCCGAGGGAGGGGGGGTGGTGGGTGGTGACCCCTGGGAGGGGGTTGCTTGGCAGTTGGGGGGGGTGACGGTGGCCCCGGGGAGTGGCGGCGGCGGCGAAGGAGGGGGGGGGCGGTTCTTACGAGCCGGACCGGGCCGGGAGCCTCTTGTGCTGCACGCCGCGGCTGCCCTCCACGAAGGCGCTGGGCGGCTTGTGGTAGACGGACGCCAGCGTGCCGATGTGGCAGATCAGCTCCTCCAGCAGCGTGGGCTCGATCAGGTCCGTCTCCTCCGAGATGAGCGGCTTCTCCGCCAGCACCACCTCCTTCGCCGCCACCGGGTCCGTCGACAGCAGCCGCCAGTAGATGTAGCCGCGGTCCCGCAGGTCCGGGTTGTCCGAGTCCTGAGAGAGGGAGGGAGGGAGGAAAACAGGAGAGGAGGAAGGGGGGAGAAGGACAGAGAGGGCAGAGAGAGAAAGAGAGAGAGAGGGAAAACAGGAGAGGAGGAAGGGGGGCAGAAGGACAGAAGAAAGAGAGAGGGGGGAAAACGAGAGGATGAAGGGGGAGAGAAAGGACAGAAGGACAGAGAGAGTAGAGAGCGAGAGAGAAAAGAGGAGTGACAGGAACAGAGGGAGGATACAGACAGAAAGAGGGGGGGGGGGGAGGGAGGGAGGCGGGTGGCGAGTTAGTAAACAGAATTTATTTCGTGTTCATCGATTATTTACGACTTGCGCGTTAAAATATTTATTTATATTTCCAATTCCCTAAGATCAGAGCGAGCAAACTGGCACCCAAAGCTAATTATCCTAATTCAGGGAAGTTAAAAAATACGAAAACATTTTCATGCAGTGAAGCTGGGTAATAACTGCATCGCCATGGCAGCGAGGGGCTGGAGATGCATCTGTCTGCCTGCTGTTTAAAGCCTGTTCCCTGAGCCCGGGTGGGTCCAGGGGTGCAGAACCAGGCGAAGTGAGAACAGCCTTCGCCCCAACTCACCTCTGCACTTCAATTAACCCAAACATCAATCAGTTAATCGTCCAGATCGACGTACACGCTACGCACTGCCTGCCGCGAACAAGCACAGAAACTAACGGTGAAACACGGAAACAAGTGCTGGCATGACAGGCCTGATTAAATCATTACAAGCAGGCTCGATGGGAAAAAAAAACATAAATAAAATTTAATAATTTTTTGAAACGCAAGGCCCTCCAGGAACGGAGCACGACATCGCGTACTTTAGGAAGAGAGCAGAGAGAGACGGGGGGGGGCGGCCGGTGGGCAGCGATGTCATCGCGCTGGCTGCGGCGAAGGGGAACCGAGCAAATAAAGGAGACGTTTTTTAGCTCCACACCGCCGCGACGGCGAAGCCACAGACGGCATTTCGCCTGGCGGGGGAACGGCGGCGACGGGACGTAAATTTACGCGCGGGCGTCGTCAGGTTTAATCAAGGACGTCCCGTTAACGCAATTAGGGCGATAACGAGAACAAATGTGCACCAGGCACCGCCGACACCCCAAGTGTTTGTTTTTTTTTGGGGGGGGGGGGCCGGCTTGAACGAGAGCCAAAAAAAACATTGATGACATTCTCCAAGTCCTTCCTCTGGTTCCAAATCCCTTTTCGCCCCGCCCACTATTTGAGTGACAGGACCCTCGGCCAGTGGTTTTTCCACTCTCTGCCTTGGAGAGCAGCAGAGTGGCCGGTTACTGTTTTACCTGAAATTAGCAGCAGTTCTGAGAGCTAATTAGCCAGCTGAGGTGAGTAAACAGTGAAATAAATTGCTTTAATTGCTAAATTAAGGGTTGAGGAACAACGAAAATCGGCAGACTTTGCCAAGAGCGATTACCACCAAATTTAGCAGGACTGGAGGTGAGATGAAGACACTTCACGGTTCGACAGATGGAATTCTGGGTGCCAGATTGGCCAGTGGGGGGTCGCTACTGAGCGCTGAGATGCTGTAATCCCAGCGAGACTGACCCCCCCTCGTCCCCGGGTCACACTAGGGGCTGCTGTGTTTCTCTCTGTGGGGCTACTGACCATTCAGCCGTGGCACGGTCCACATTGGACAGCAGACCACAGGGTCCATCCATCCATGCACTAGAGCAGTGCCTTAACAGGATGAGCCACTCAGCAACCCCCCCAAAATTTTTTTTGCTTTTTTTTTTGCTTTTCTGCATCAGATATTTCCTGGATCTTTCTGGATCTTTCCTTCTTCCGTGGAAGCCCTCCTCCCTGGGGAGTGTTTATATTTACCGGTTGCCGTGACGGTGATGTCAGAAGCCGCTCTCACCTGAGTGGCCAGGCTCAGCACCTGCTGCACCAGCTCCTGCGTCTCCGTGGGCTTCTTCAGGAAGAGCTTCACTATGGCCGTCAGCAGCTGCAGCTGGACCTGTGGAAGGAGGGTCAAGGGTCATCAGCTAGACCTGCATACAGACACTCACTAAGGTCAGAGGTCAGCAGCTGCAGCTGGACCTGCACAGACGCTCACTGAGGTCAAAGGTCATTCGGAACCTGTGTTCCAGCCACCTGACTGCGGGGACGGGATGAGAACAGGTTAAATCAGTTTGTAACACAAAGGAGTGGGATGAAGAGGCTTAACAGTGCAAAGCCATCATACATTCTGACAAGAGGTGTCAAGTCAACAGCCTGGGAAAAAAGAACTCTGTGGGTATC
>CM077293.1:3345401-3365401 GCA_039654925.1 Anguilla pacifica
CCATCTGCAAGCGATGACGTCGCCGGCGTCCCCGATTGGGCCGCTTCCCAGCGCGTTCCCGCCCCGCCCCGCCCCGCCTCGTTAATCTCGCGGTGCTCCTTGTCCACGCCCGTTTCTCTCTCCCTGTCCTCCTGTCCTCGCTCCACTGATTGATTGGTCGAGGAGCTCCAGACGTCTGGCGAGAACCGACGCGTCCTCGCCCAAGGTCACGGGCGGGCCCAAGGTCGCCCAAACGCGGCCGCCAGACGGATGACTCGCTGTGACGCTCGCCGTGACGACAATTGGACACGGTCTGCGTACCCTCGCCGTCTCAGGACGGGACGGTCCTCCGAAGGCCGACGCGCTCACAAAGCACACGCTCGGCGTTTCATAACCCCGCCACGCCGAACGTGGTTTCCAAACTCACACACGCGCCTCTGCATAACGCCGACCACTCCAACAGCCCAACACGGTTTCCACACACGCCCACTTCCTGGCCAGGCTCACAGGCGGCAGTGTGGTACTGTGGGTAAGGAACTGGTCTTGCAACCTTAAGGGTCACAGGTTCGATTCCAGGGCAGGACACTGCCATTGCGCCCTTGAGCAAGGTCCTTAACCTGCATTGCTTCAGTATGTATCCAGCGGCATGAACGGATGTGATGCAATGTAAAAAGTTGTGAAAGCTGTGTGTCGCTTCGGATAAGAGCGTCTGCTAAATGCCCGTCAGGTGTGTCACAGCTTCTGGAAGCGTGTGAACTGCAGGTGCAGCCAACGTGTCATTATCACGCACAGCTTTATACGCAGCACACCGAGGCGCGAACCCGAAATGAACCTCAACGCCTGTGCTGTCCTCGCACGACGGCTCAGGGATAGCGGTCGTCCGGTTTTTTTTAAAAATGTGAGAATGTCACAAAAAGCTTAGAAGCCTTTTCTAATGACCCTTTCAGACGTTCCGGAGGAGAACCTGTATTCTTAAGGACAGCCCCAACGTACGCTCTTTAAAAAAATCACTGGCAAAACAATACTTAAGTCTGTCGATCAACCCCAGCGGACTGGCTGATTATGCAGGGAAATCGGAAGCGGGGCCTCCTACGGAGAGCCAAGCGGAAGAGCAATCCAAGGCCAAACAGGAGAGGCCGAGCTGACTCAGCAGGACACAGAGAGGGCGAAGGGAAGGGGGGAGAGGCTGGCAACAGCCAATCAAACCAGGCGTCTGTCAGACTGCCGGAACATTCTCTCCTCACAGTCAGGACACAGGGCAACGCCTTCATCTAAAGAAAACTCAGGGCTTAATGTGCATTATTATTATGATTATTATTATTATGATTACTATTACTGTGAAAGAAAAGGGCCAGCAATCTTTTCAAACGATTCACTGAATTCCCGGCCTACGTTTTGCCTGGCCCGTAATTGTCGGCGTTTAATTTCGCCTCGTTTTTGTCCGCGGAGTTGCTCTCCGTCGTTTCGCTGGAGCACAAAGCAGCGCGGTCTGGAGCGCACTGTAATTTTCTCCGGATGACAGCGTCTGCTAAACGATCGTAACGCACCGAATTAGGGGCCGTTATTCGATCGCTCCGTCAAATTAACACATTCGCTGCACCGTCGCGCTCCGGAGAGAACAAAGACCCATTCTCGCATTTGAGAAAAAAAAAAAAAAAGGAATATTAATATGAATCATTTCAAACAAAAGCTCAAAGACAAACAGGCCAAAGGGGGACGGCAAAGAGCAGTGATTTTCGGTCGGAGAACAGAAGTGATCCGCAGGACATGATGTCTGGGAGCAGGGCTGCCCTGTTCCTGGAGATCTACTGTCCTGTACACTGTCACTCACTCCAACCCTAACAAAGCCACACCTCACTCAACAGCTAGAGATCTCATTGAGCTGCTAATTAGTAGAGTCAGGGGTGCAAAATTAGGGTTGAAATGAAAACCTACAGGACGGCAGATCTCCAGGAACAGGGTTGGGCAGCCCTGTCCCAGAGGACCATCTCTGAGACACATGGAAGGTGCGGGGGCGGGGCAGGGGGGGACTGGTCACCTGGGCGATGTTGGCCTGGGAGGCCAGGCGGATCATGATGTCCAGTTTCTCCAGCTTGACGTAGATGGGGTCGTTATACTTCACAAAAAACACCTTCATCTCGTGCTTGAGGATTTCAGGCCTGCAGAGAGAAAGAAAGAGAGAGAGGGGGAAAAAAAGAGGGGGGAGAGAGAGAGGGACACAGAGAGTGAGAGAGAAAGAGGGAGAGAGAGAATATGAAGTTAGTCGGTTGCAAAATTGCGATCGCTGCTTTGCGCATCCAGATCAATGGTCGGTTTGCAGACAGGACAAACCCGCCCCTGATGAAGTGCATTGACCAGGGAGGAAAACAAAGTTAATTTCAAGAGTCAATCAATTCTATCGGCCCGTTCAGGGTATGTGATTTTAGCAGTCACGCAACGTCCCCGGTGCTCTGTCCGGGACGGGATGGGGGACTGGGGGGGGGGCTCTTACCGCTTCTGCACGATGAGGTTGATGTTCCTGAGGGCCACGTACTGCAGCTCGGAGGGGGGTGGCGGGGGGGGGGGGGCTCTTACCGCTTCTGCACGATGAGGTTGATGTTCCTCAGGGCCACGTACTGCAGCTCGGAGGGGGGTGGCGGGGGGGGGGGGCTCTTACCGCTTCTGCACGATGAGGTTGATGTTCCTCAGGGCCACGTACTGCAGCTCGGGGGGGGGGGGTGGCGGGGGGGCTCTTACCGCTTCTGCACGATGAGGTTGATGTTCCTCAGGGCCACGTACTGCAGCTCGGCGGGGGGGGGGCTCTTACCGCTTCTGCACGATGAGGTTGATGTTCCTCAGGGCCACGTACTGCAGCCCGGGGGGGGGGGGGGCTCTTACCGCTTCTGCACGATGAGGTTGATGTTCCTCAGGGCCACGTACTGCAGCTCGGGGGGGGGGGGGGGGGTGGCTCTTACCGCTTCTGCACGATGAGGTTGATGTTCCTGAGGGCCACGTACTGCAGCTCAGGTTCGGCGGACAGCAGCGTGACGAGGGGCGGGGCCAGCTTCTTCAGCAGCGTGCCGTAGTAGTCCAGGTCCTTGGGCAGCATCTCCATGAACTTCATCAGCACCTTCACCGCCGACAGCACCACCGCCGAGTTAGCGTGGGACAGGCGCGGCGTGACCCTCTCGCAGATACTGCGCCGGGGAGGGGGGGGGAGACAGGAACAGCAGAATGGAGAGGGGGGGCAATGAGAAGAGGAAAACAACTGAGTTAGACCGAAATCCTGGAGAAGAAACAAAAAAATGGCCAAAGGTATCACTGTTTCACTAGCCTGGATGAGCCAGATGGCCGGCTCTTGTCGTTATGTATCCTTACGTGTTTAGAATGCTTTTAACAGAACATGTGAGTGAGGGAAGGCCCCAGGCAGGAGCCTGATGTGGTGGGGCCAGGGGCCTGATGGAGCGGGGCCAGGGGCCAAATGGGGAGGGGCCAGGGGCCTGATGCGGCGGGGCCAGGGGCCTGATGGGGAGGGGCCAGGGGCCTGATGGGGAGGGGCCAGGGGCCAAATGGGGAGGGGCCAGGGGCCTGATGGGGAGGGGCCAGGGGCCTGATGGGGCAGGGCCGGGCCCCCGCGGGACAGGGTGGGGGGGCTCACCTCTGGGACTCGCGGTCGTCCCGGGGCGTGTAGTTGGCCAGGCAGTCCAGGATGAAGATCTGGCCCCACTCGGTGCACTCGTTCAGGGCAGTCAGCAGCTTGTTGATGGACTGGGGGTTCAGGTCCAGCAGGTTGCTGTTGGGGTGCGACTCCGCGATCTCTGAGAGGGCCGCCACGGCGTTCGCCACCACCTGGGAGGGGGCGGGGTTAGATGGGCAGGGGGGCGGAGTCACAATCAGCAGCCAATCAGAGCAGACGGCCCAGTCAGCAACAGCACATGAAGTTGGAACACTGTGGCCAAAGATCGACATGCAGCCAACTTAAATATTGACAAGTGGGACTAATAATAAACTGCAACGAACAGAGATGGGAGACAAATTCTCAAACAAAAAGTAAAGTGGGTAAGTCTCACTGACTTTCTCTTCTTCTTATCCACAAAAACAACGCTATAAAAGGAAACCTAAATTTAGGCCATGTTGCATCACACGTTCACTTCAATAACAACACTACTGTACAGCAGATAAGACGGCAAGCCGGAAATAAACTCTTCCTTTTACTTCTCACAGTTTTTATTGGAAGTTATAATAAGGACGATGGAACTTGAGGCTTATAGCACATCGGGAGCCGAACATCACGGTCAGACCTCCCACTGCTGAAGCAGAGACTTTATGCAACGGCTTCCCACGGCAAGCTCCAAAGTAATGACCCAGTTTTTAACTTGACGGGCGAAGCTTTTAGTATCACAAACTGCGCTTCCTAACTTAGTGAGCAGTGATTGATCGGAATTCATACTCTCGGCCTTCTGTGGCACATGACTGGGCACCGTTACTATAGTGACTGGGGGAGAGGGAGAGAGAGAGAGATATGAAACGCACTGTGTAAAATGCACAGGTTTCTTTATTTTAAGCGCTTGAGGTGATGGAGGGCTTATTCTGGACTGTTAAAAAGGATTTTTGAGATTGAGAAACAGACAAGCAGGGATGTGGGGCGACGAAAACGGGTAATAGACTCGTCACCGAAAAATATTTAACAGGCGCCTCTGTGACCTTCACGTTTGACCTTTTTTAATACGAGAAATAGACAGGAAAAGACAATGTCGAAACACAACTGCCCTTTTCGTCAGGATTCCCCCAAAGCCAGCCCCCGCTCTCTAAACCAGGCCTGGGTCGGTCAGACGGGCGACCTGAGATACAGTAACCTTTTCAGACACCAGTATGGCCCCTGGTTTTTTTGGGGGGGGGGGGGGGCTCACCATGGGGTTGGAATCAGACAGCGATCTGAGATACGGTAACCTTTTCAGATGCCTGGTACGGTCCCCGGGATTTTGGGGGGTGGTGGGTTAGGGTTGGGGGGGGAGGGGTTACTCACCATGGGGTTGGAGTCGGAGATGAGGTCCTTGAGCGTGTCCAGGAAGCCCTGGTCCTCCACCAGCTGGGCGTTGATGTCGTGCAGCTTGGCCACGCAGACGGCGGCGGTCTTGCGTACGTACGGGTCCTCGTCCTTCAGGCACTTGCGCAGCGGCTCGCACAGGTACTCCGTGATCTTGTCCACGCGGATGCAGCCCATGGTGCGCACCGCCAGCGCCCGGATCAGCGGGTTCGGGTCCTCGCAGTCCTGCGGCGGGACGGGACGGGCGGACGGACCGTCACACGGGGTTTTTAAGAAACATACACATCGTACAACAACACACGGCAAACGCAAACACGTCGCGGAGTGTGCGGGGGAGAGCGGCTTCTGAGCAGAAACAAGCGCGGAACCGTCCAGACCCACCGCGCAACTCACTTGCGCAGACACGTTCCAGCTGGCACCGCCTGCGCATGCGTCCCGCTAAACGCAGCACCACCTGCGCATGCGTCCCACTAAACGCAGCACCACCTGCGCATGCGTCCTACTAAACGCAGCACCACCTGCGCATGCGTCCTACTAAACGAAGCACCACCTGCGCATGCGTCCCACAAAACGTCCCTCAAAGGTCGTCCGTGAGTGAGTGAGTGAGTGAGTGACCACAATTTGCCACGCGTAGCCCATGGCAACAGTTCCTGCACGCCGTGGGAAAAAAACGACGTGACCAGAACCCGTGTCCCACCTTAACGAAGGTGTTGACGGCCATGATGGCCATGTCCGGCTGGCTCTTGGCGTAGTTCATCAGGTACAGGTAGACCAGCTTCTTCAGCTCCAGGTTGTCCGTCTGCATGCAGTTCACCACGTCGGGGAAGAGGGCGCTGTGGCAAGGCAGGATTTTAAAATCGTCAGTTCCCGCCCTGAGGAGGGCTGCCAGGGAAGCTCGTAAGCAGTCGTTAGCACGATGCGTTCCCCCCCAAACCGAACAGACGGTACTCACAGCGGCAGGCCCGGAAAGCCCAAGCAGACGGCGGTAAATCAAACGATTTGGGCATTACAAGGCCAAAGCAATCATCGGCAATTTCTCACGTATCCAAAAACTGTAATGAATCTGAGTCAGGACAGACATAAAAAATGTATTTCTACTGGAAATTAATCAATAGAAGTAACGTCGGCCAAATTGAAGTTTATAAGATGGTAACATTTTAATACTTCAACCAATCGCACCACCAAGGATTGTTTGTGGTTGTTTAGCACTATGATTTGGAAGAAGTTCCACTAAACAGTTTTTTGTTTTTTGTGCCAGATATTCAGTAAAAGATTTTAAAAAGAAAGAATGCTTGTGTACCTTTGGATTTCTTACAGAACTGAAGCAGAAAATGGAGCAGTCTGATACTGAGCTCACCGTGCATACGCTACTTAATTCTACTTAATTCAGCCACCGATTCTCTGCCCCACAGCAAACACAGCTCAAAGGACACACTTCCTTCCAGCCACGGACTTTTTTTAATGCAGTCACAGCACATTTCCCCGTCCTTAAGTAAATTGTGATAAAGTACGTTGGCCCTTATCACTCATACTTTCAGAAGAGAAATAACTGAACTCTTCCCCCCCCCCCCTCCCCCCCCGAGCACGGCACGCACCCCGCTCCCTTCCCCCATCTCTCCCTCTTCATTAGTTTTGCATTATATTTAAAAGGAAATTCCCCCACTGGGTAAAGTTAACTTTAATGAGGCTTCAGACTTAGAGAAGTGAAAAATGGAATTGGGTAGATAAAGCAGGGATATGTGCGCAGGATGACGTGTACATTACATTACAGGCATTTAGCAGACGCTCTTATCCAGAGCGACCTACACAAGGCTTTGCATAGCATTTACATGCTCAAGGGAACAACGGCAGTGCCCTACCAAGGAACCAAACCTGTGACCTTTAACCTTTAACCAACCTTTAACCTTTAACCAACAAGACCAGCTCCTCACCCATTATGCTACACTGCCATTCAAAGCAATTACATTTGTGGTGCATGGTAACCACACAGCAACCTAAAATTCCCAAGTTGACTATTTTCTAAAGTGTTATGCAGTGAGGAGAGGGTGTTGTGTACAGGCCAAACCATTCTGAGCAAAAAAAAATGGGATGTCACCCTAAAATGGGGAGCGTTGGTAACCGTGGAGACGTCACGGTGGGCGCGGCCCTCAGCGCCCAATGGGAGCTCACCTCACATCCTTCCCCACCGTCATGGAGGCGATGACCTTCTTCACGGCCTCCTTCTTCTTCTCCTTCTTGTCGCTGTTGAGCTCCGCCTTCAGCTCGAAGATCTCCCCTGGCAACGACAAAATTCAGGGCGTGAGACCCTGCGATCTCCATAGCGACCCCGCCCCGCCCAGTTTCATAAGCAAACCGGCAGTTGGGTTTTCTTCTGAAACGCGGGCAAGCGTGGCGGCATTTTAACCATGAGCGGAGCCACAGAAATAACAGTAAAACATAAATAAATAAATAATCCTGAATGAAGTAATCCATCCTATTTAGAGGATCTAAATTTGGCTTAAGCTGAGCTCGGCTGAGAGGGAAAATACAAATATAAACTTTTATCCAAACTGCCTTGTGTGGGCTTCAGCCACAAAATCCCCATGAGAAGCTTTATCTTCCACACGCAACCACACCTCCACACACCAAGCACCCTGCTTTTCTCAAAACGGAGTAAACGTGTTTACTGAGCCAACGGTCAGCCATCATTAACACAAACACCACGGACATCTTCTGAACGAACACAATAAGATTCTGTGATGGTTCTCCGTTCTAAGAGGAGAGGTTAGAGATCCGGGTCCTGTGGCAATGCAGCACCGGGCAGGGTCGAGACAGACAAAGCTCTCTCTAAGCTGATTAAGCGAGAAGCCGCTGTCCGCCATTTTCCCCTGCCACAGGTGCGCGGTGAACAAACGAGCCAGGTTCGCACCCGGGCTCTGAGGATTAATGAGTGATATCGCACGCAATGATCTCGCCCATTTGTACAAATAAAGAGTCCCCGGATTTTTTTATTAGATTTTCTTCCATGCATCCATCTCCTCTGCAGTATAACTTATGGCCCATGTCCTGGAGGGAATTAAATAAGGCGTTATAATTTCCTTTGTTCACATTAACAGCTGGAGGTTCAAACACAGCGAATGTCTTGAACTTTCAGCAGAGAACACAGCAACTGTGCACACTGCAAAGAGACAGTACTGGAAATAAACGTAAATATTGGGTGAACGCATGAAAACAAAATTGGGGGACAAGTTGGGTTTTCAAATAGTCCCTTTCCAAGAAACACCAACCTTGAACTACAAGCTCTGTGCAAACTTAATGCAAGAACCCCCATTTTATGAACAACTTTCCAAAACAAAAAAAATCAAAAATTTGCCAGCCCAGCTGCACTCAAAAATGTACTAAATACCATGTACTGTACTGAATACCATGCAACAAAAACATAAACAACAAAAAATAACTACAGCAAGCAGACTATGTAGCGTTCTGCACAAAGTTCACACCAGACCTTTCTTGGTTGTGGTGAAATATTTGGAGTCCGTCATCTTGGCTGTGGGTCTTCAGTTCTCCTGCAGGTGAGACAAGGGGGGGGGGTTGGATGAGGGTGAGAACGCACCGGAAAACTCGAGGCACCGTCCCAGAAGAGGGAGAGTGAAATGTGCTGACCGAGACAGGAAACTTCAACAGAGCGCTGCAGGAAAGAGGAGAGGAAATGTGCCCCGGTCCCTAGGATGGGACTGCTGTTCGCCAAGAGATAACGACAAACAACAAAAAATTGTGTGACACAGCAAAAACTCATCATGCAACTGAAGAGGAAAAAAAGAAAAAAAAAAGACAGAAAAAGGACAGTTGCTGGCACATCTCCCGACAAGCTGCCCGACTGTACCGCTCAGCTTAACCTCTAGCACCGGGCCCAGCAGCGCAAAAGCGCTCGCAATTTCCTGTTTTTGAATTCCAGGCTTGATCCATCACCTCGCGCACGAGGTCTTCCCGTGTCTACTCTATAGCACCGCGACAGAACGGTAAATAAGGCAGGTTTGGCTTGGAGATAACTGGGAGACAACGACCTGGAAAACCACTCCACCTCACGTCAGGTGACCAAGACACGGCAAGACAGATGAACAAACTTTCTCTCTCCCTCTTTCTCGCGCTTCTGCAGAACGAGCGGCATACGGATTTGTTCTTCCGCAGCTTCCAGAACATTAAAAGCGCATTTGCCGCACCGTTTCCCAAACGACACCCCGCTAATAGCGTGACGCTATTCCGAGTCGCTGTTTTAAGATCCCGCTGAGGTTATCGTCACAGAACTCCGCAATATCCCCGCCAATACAAACCCCCGATACGCCGTCCCCCACCAAACAGTTGTCATTAAAACGCCGTTTGTCCAACTTTCTCTAAACACAGAGAGCAAAAACAAGCTCATCCAGCACAAATGTATTCAACTCCAGCTGTACTTTCCAGGGAGCAAGACATTACCAGGCCTCTGCTGGTGAGATCCTTCTCAAAAAATAAAGACGCACTCAACATAACCGTACAGCTAACACAAGCGTTTTTTAAATAGTGATCGGTTTCCTTTATAGCACTGCTTAATGCAGGTACAAACCTACAGAGTGCATTAAGTACACAGCAGGGAAACCAGAAGAGCACTTGGACGCACTAAAAAAAAAGGAAGAGAAACTGTGTATGCCCCAACAGTCTGGCGCAAACGGGTTAATGTCCGCCTACCAACAGCATTTTGAGGAAACGTTTTGATTGCAACCGAATCTACTCTCGTCTCAAACTATGTGTCTGGGTGTCATCTTCAGATAATTGCACCTATTCGCAGGTCCTTTCACTTGTCTATTATTTTACCGATGTAATTCAACACCACAATCCCACAGAATGTATGCCAATTCACAACCTGGGCATTACACACAGACATGAGGGCATAACTGGGGAATCTGTAGCCCAACACAAGAATGCCATCATGCCCTTACAACATTTCACATTTGCAGAATGCCGCTCACATCTTTCTGGTTCTGGGGAATCGCCCAAACACTGGGCGTGGGCTATCTGGACCAAGATGAACCGGCTTGTTTATAGTTCGCTTAGATAATGGGATTACTGACCAGTTTTCTCAGGCCTATATGATGGAATGAAAAAAAAAATCTCTCAACAGTTTGGTTACTGGTGATTTGACAAATCAAGTGATCTTATCAAAACTTCACCTATTTTGTGGTTCATTAATATTACTATAATAATACTTACTGCAGAGCGGTGCAGTTTGTTTTTTTTAACAGAAAACAATATTTGATGCAGAAACCATCAACAAATATCAGTTATCAGTTGATTAATTATAAGCAATTGTCAAATAACGTAACTTTGCAAATCCATCAATAGAAAAAAATATCAATTTTTAGAACTGACAAGCAACGCTAGACATTAAATCGTTGCCCGTTTCTGAATGTGGTGCTCCCTATGTCATGCAAAATAACGTTATCTTTCGACCATTTCCACTGACAGTTGGCTAGCTGCTATAGCTAGCGCTAGATAACGTTAGCTGTTTACTGACTGATCGCGTGGTAACACGTCAACGCAAACTATCGTTACACCGAAATGAATTAACGTTACCCGAATAGTCTTACAACCAAAAGCATCTATATATGATACTGAATATGGCAGTGGGACAGTCTACAAGCGTTAGTGCGGATGCATTTGACCCAGAGAGCACAGTTTAATTCGAAGGCCTAACGAACAAAAACGTTTTCAGCACGACTAGACTACAGTCTATAGCTAGCTAGTCTACTCAGATTAATTTACAGCTGCCATGGCACCATGAACTCACGTTACGAATTATAAGTTAAACAAATCAACTGGCTAGCTAGCATTCGTACGTTTCCCAACTTGTGGTAGCACTTACCAGCTAGTTAACTGTTAACATTAGTGTTTACAAGCTATGCGAGGTAGTCTAGGTAAAACATTTTGCCAATTGACATTTAGCTAGATCTGTAGCAAGCTATATTCGCTAGCTAGTAGTAGCCAAATTTAGTTCCAGTAGACAAGCTAACAACACCACAGCAAACATTATATGCACCTGGCCAGGTAGCTGCTAACCTTGGGGAGCGGACAGAACACGATTATAACCCAAGCTAACTAGCTAGAATACCAAACCAGTTATTCAAACTAGCTAGCTATTATACGATTCCACACAACTTCATGCAACGCAGCGTTATCTTGATGACGTTAGTCTAGTTAGACCGTACTGTGGCTATTAAGTAGCTAAGCAAGCTTACTACACAGCGAAGCACGCACCTTACACGGACTCGGAAATGAATGAACCTGCGGATAAAAATGAAAGCAATGAGAGAGAAACGTAGCTAACGCTAGCTAAACAGTGCTAGGTCTACATAACATTAGCTAATGGACTAATCAGCTAGCTTGAAGATAACGTTAGCTATGCTAAGACGTGACCTTCTATTTCAAACCTAAATGCAAGTTACAGTATAGCATAGCGCTACTAAACAATTGGACAAACATGAGCTCACGAGTACACTGACCAATGTGTACTGCAAGTCAAACCGAGTACTAATAGTGTAAGGGTTTATAGTAAACTACTAGACTAATTCGTTAAAAAAATTTTTAAAAGAAATGAAAAGCAATACCGTTTCAGTGAAGTAGCAACAGACTTGAATCGCTACGGCCTTCGTTCCCTCCCACTGTATGATCATCTGCTTCCAACTTCCGGCTACATGATAGCTTCCGCAACCAGCAAGACAGCCCCCCCCCGAAATGAAACCTTTATTTGTGCAATGATGAATGGCACGGCCTTCCCTCCTCGTATACGGATGGAGCCCTGCCTGTAAAACTCACCCAACAAGTATCTAATGAACCAGCTCTTACGCTACGCCCACTTACAAACGGCTCATAGTAGGGAACATCGAGCGGCTCCCTTCCTGACCGAAAGCTAGTTGGTAGCAGAGGTTGGTAGGCACCTGTCACGTTATCTCCACCTTCCAGTGCACATATGGCCATACATTTTCTTTATGGCATTACTATATTACATGACGTACAAATAAATTTATTTAAAAATTATAAATTTTCTACAGGTCACCTGAATCTAACTGGCGAACTAGCACCCTCCTTAAATAAAACAATGGTTTAAAAAACCACTTCATTTAAAAAATAAAATAAAATTAAAACGTATTGAAACTAGTTACAGTCATGATTTCAATCTCTTACCTGAAATATTTTTTATTTTGAGGAATAAACAAATTTCACAATTCAGTAAAACAAAAGCCATTCCATACTCACTCCTGCTGTGTGAAAAACAGATATTTCGTGAGGCCACCTACAGCAGTTATTTTGAAAATAATGTCCTCTACACACAGATTGGGGGGGAAACATTTATTACAAGGACAAAATAAACAGCAATAGAAGTTCAAGGAACAGTAACTTCTTGGTGTTTCCATACTGCCATTTAAAACAAATAAATTATATATATATATATATTGTCAAAGCACCTTGGAAGATACACTGCCCAAACGGAGTGTGTTTAACATCAGCAAACAAACACATACATCACAAAGAACCTAGAAGTCAAATGCACACACGTTCTGAGAGTTCATATTCATTCCATCATTATCATATTGCCATGATCTGGCTGGCAAGTTCTGTGCAATACCATGAAAATGTAGATCACCATCCCATACCATCAAAAAAAACAGAGCAATGAGAAGCTTAATGTCCAAGTGACATTTCCATGCTTCCATCTACTCTTCTTTCACGGAAAGGTACATTTTAAAATGTTAAAATTGTTTTTGAGACCACGCAACCAACAATACCTTGCATGCTATACATTCCAAAATGATGAACAGTTTAAAAACAGAATGTTTGAGCATCCGTTATGTTTATTAAAACATACATAGTTTAAGAGGAAACAAAAATGTAATTGGAAGACGGCTGGGCCACTCCTCTGCGGGATACAGTACAGTCAGAGTGGATGGCACCCTGAGGTGTCAACACTAACACAGACACTCAGGCTCATCTCTGAGGAAAGACATCACAAAGACGGGAGGGTTAAAATCTCAAGTGGGACATTGCTGTGGAACCCTTAAGCTTTATAAATTTATAAGATATAAAAACTAAAAGCTGCATAAACCACCCGGAATAAGAGAGTGTTGAGCAAATAAATATTTCAACCTGGAACAGACCTGGATACTTGCGTGAGCTGTGTTTCTCCTTAAACGGTACAAGAAGGAACGAGGATTTGTACGTTCCGGTGAGACAGCGCCATCTAGTGGAATGGTTTGTGAGAACACATGGATACCTGAAGTGTGCGCAGAGATATGCAACCAAAGCTTTTTAGCGAGAAGAAACGCACGAGAATAACACGCAAGACTTTAGCGTACCAATACTAAAACTGGAGTTGCATTTTTCTGCAATTGAGTGTATATGTTCCTTGAACCTTTCCAAAAAAAAGTAAGTGGATATCACTATATACATTAGAGACCAGCAAGGTTACCCAACTGCTCCACAATCCACACAATAATCAGAGTTTTATCCACATTTATTCAAAGCCCTTCCACCCACTTTAATTACATTTTCATGCACTTTCACTTGCAGCCACAGCAGTCACGTACGGCCAACAAGACTTAAAATGTATAAATAAATAAATAAACCATCCAAATCGCCTTTCGTTCCATTAACATTCTCCATATGTTACAAAACACGTCATCAAACTCATTCACTCGATTGGCATTCGACAAGAGAACGAAAACCCTGAAGTGCTTTTAACTCCACGGGCACCGTCCGGAGGACGGTCCCTTTGAAAGAGTTGTGGTGACAGACGCATCCAGTGCTCCCGTTGGCAAGCCCGACTCCGCGGCAGTTTCACACGCGGACTTTCTCCGTTAAAGTGCTCACACCCCTTCTGCAGCTACAAATGGTGCCGCGGAAGCTGTCAATCGGGGTGCTTCGAACGGCTCACAAAGACATCTTCTGCATTAGAGCACGACAGCGTTCTGTTAACGAGGTCCACGCATCCGTTAATCAAACGTCCTACCAGCAACGTGACAGTGTGACATGCTTAAAACTCTGCTACTCCCACAGAAAATATATCTGCTAACAATACTGCGGAACACTAAGGTGGAATTCTTTCCTTCCTTCAAAAAATGTAAATAAAACAAAATAAAATAAAACCCTTTAATTTTACTGACAGTGGAAATAAGAATCTTTGCTATACAAATTCCAATTGTAGCCACAAGGTGTCAGCGTGGAACCCCAGTTAAACACTGCAGAGCTGTGAAGCATGGCACAAGACTCGCAGCCATAGATAACTATGCGGTTTTAATTCAATTACCATGTGTACTTCGTGCGACTCATTTTAGCCGAGGTCAGAGGGCAGACTGACGGGTGTATTTTTTCTCTCATTTCTGGCCAAGCTGTTGACATCTTGTTTTTGCGTGTGTCCACCATATGCTGCGTCCATGACCGCGTGCTAATGAGGCCAAGTACATTCTGTCTGTCTCGAGGCCGTTACAACATTCCAACCATTTGAGACGGTTCTCGTGCCGCTCTGTTCGGCGATCGCAGTAGGCTATATCGGCAAGCAGTCGATTAAATGTAATATGTATAATTATGTGCCAGTTATGCTTGCAAGTGCTTGTTCTTGCATGCATGCTTCCATCACGTGGGGATAGCCATTCTAGGCAAAGTTTACATTCACTTTCAAAGGCTCAAACGCAGTTCTGCCCCGACTCTGTCTGTGCAAGAGGTGTCCGTTTCGTGAGCATTTGGAGCACGCCATCATTCACGTACACCCACCAACCTACGTACACACTCTTTAAGGCAAAGGGAATTGTCAAGGCAACCGTTTCAACAGCAGTATTGCATAGCTCAAGCAGCGTTAACACACTGAAACCTACAGCATATATACACACATTTTATATTCAAGTTATGTACACAATATTGTCTGATTTATTAATTTCCCCCGTTGAGTCCAGCCGCTAATAACTAATGGAAAAGTGTTTGGGAAAACCTCAAACGCAAATTGATTGTTGGAAGAACTGTTCAGTGTTTTTTTTGTTGTTGTTATTGTGTGAACTCCTTTTTTCTGCATCACTAGTTTGACCACACACCACAATAACACTGCATTAAAAACAGAAATAATCATAAACGAAATGTTAAAAATTAAAATGATTTAAAAAATAATAAAAATAAAAAAGCTTCCTTAATGGAATTACACAAAATAACGTGGAATATTCCCCCACAGGCGGCCGACGCTGCGGTCGACCGCGGAGCACAACGTGCGACTTCCGTCAGAAATGTGAAAGGACCGGAATGTTGCGGAAGCAGGGGCGGAAGTCTCTCAGACCGACCGAAATATAACGTGCTCGAGTCGGGCCGAGAGTCACGAGCAGCAGTGCACACAGAACATGTAGTGTTTGATCAGCCCGTATGTGGAAACAGCCTATCGCAGGGCTGCCCAGCCCTGTTCCTGCAGCTCCACCGTCCCTGTAGGTTTCCATTTCAGCCCTAACTTGTCGCACTTGATCCTACCGATTAGCAGCTCAACGAGAACTCTAGCTGTGGAATGAGGTGTGGCTTTGTTAGGGTTGTGGAGTGAAAGCCTACAGGACGGTAGATCTCCAGGAGCAGAGTTGGGCAGCCCTGCTGTAGCTGTGGAATGAGGTGTGGCTTTGTTAGGGTTTGGAGTGAAGGCCTACCGGACGGTAGATCTCCAGGAGCAGGGTGGGGCAGCCCTGGCCTACAGGCTCAAACGGCTTCTGAAATCGAGCGTCAGGAGCACGCTCGTCCGCGCAGTGAACCCGTGACGGCTCTGCTAGCGGAACTGGCATGCTAACACCTGGAACAGGTGACCCACAGAGCTGATGCACTGACTGACAAACAGCTGTCTAACGCCTGATAGGCTGCCACAGTGTTCCACCCTGGAGAGGCTGAGTGAGCAGCGTGTGTGATGAGAGCAGTGTTACTATGGCGATGATGAGACAGAGCGAGCTCTTGGACAAGCCATGCTAATACAGACAGGGTAGAGCTATCTGCTATTTGTGCATCTGTGGAGGACACCCCCCCCCCCTCCCCCCTATGAGAGCTCCCAGGAACTTCCTGCTTCCTCAAGCCCTTCAGTAGTGTACAGGGGACACTGGCTTCCATGACAACACCTTGCATTCAAGACAATGGAAGTCAAGAATCAACTGGATTGTGACATCACAACTGACATGGCCCCCAGCCCCTCCCCTGCCATTCAACATGATGAGAACATCAAACACAACCCCTCCGTTGTCACGAAGGTGAGCGGCAGGGTCCAGTCCTTTGGTAATAAATAAATTCGGCCCGGAATGTTAAGCGGGAAGATCGTGGGGTTTTTCCTGCATGACAAACAGGAAGCCCCATCGGGGAAAAAGGCCTGAGACGGGAATTCTGTGCACGCTCGTCGAGAAACAGCTTTCAGTCTGAGGCTCTCCGACTGTGATGGCTTCTTCTCCTCCCAGCATTCCGGTGCCCCTCTGCGACAGAGCGAAGGCATGTCCCCTCTCTCCATCAGCGATTAGTTACCGTGGAAACCGCATCCTCTCCTTGAGGTGTCGTCTCTCCGCACTAGAGAAGAGAGCGAACCCGGAGAACACAGGCAAAGAGGAACCCGGAGAGGCAGGCGGTTACCCAGAGTCCTCATCACCGATCGCGAGACGCCGCCGCAGACGGGCGGGGCTTCTCTGCTACATCCAGGCCTCGTCGTCCTGGCTACCGGACTCCACGGACGAGGAGCAGTCCCTCAGGCCAGGGGACCGGGCCTGGTGCAGGGCCTTGCGGGACCGGGCGTGCCCGTTGGCCCGGGACACCTGGGGGGAGAGGGGCGGGGTGTGGGCGGGGGAATGGCCCGTCAGCTCCTTGTAGCTGAGGGGTGTGGGGATGCGGGACGGGCTGTTTTCGGGCCGGTTGTCGGTGCGAGGTCGGATCCTGGGGCGCAGCTTGAGCTTGTAAATGGAGGGCACCCGGTCCGGCTTCTTCAGCCCCTTCTTGGGCCTCAGGACCACGCCCCCCGCGTCCCCGTTGGCCGGCGCGGGCGGGGGGGGCGGGGACGGGAGAGGGGGGGAGGGGTCTCTGGACCGCGGCTCGCTCAGGCTCACGCACATGGACGAGCCCTCGCTGGAGGAGTCCTGGAAGGAGCAGTCCTCGGACGGGGGCAGGGGGATCGGCGAGGGGCACTCTTCCGGGGGCGGGAGGTCGTCGTCGGGGTCGTCGTCGCTGAGCTCGAAGGGGTACCCCGGGCGCCCCCCCTCCTCGGCCCAGTCCAGCCGACCCTGCCGCCCGTCCCCGTGGGGGTCCTGGCCCTGGGTCCCGTAGCCCCCCCCGCTGCCCCCCCCAGCGCTCAGCCACAGCTGGGCGGAGCCCTGGGGCTCCACGTCTCTGACGTTACTGAGGGAGGAGAGGAGCTCGCCGTCGTCTAGGGAACCAGGGAGGGCGGGGAGCTTCCCCCCGCGGCCCCCCCGGCCCCCCCAGCCCTCCAGGGGCCCGCCGTTGTGGGGGCGGGCGGCGTTGTCCAGGGCCGCCGCGTTCCCCAGGGGGCAGGGCAGGGGGTTGGCGGGATGCTTTCGGGACTCCCGCAGGTCGGGCAGCGCCCCCGCCTTGCCCCCCACGTTGAGGGAGGAGGTGGAGGAGCTGGAGGAGGAGTAGGCGGAGTCTGTGACGTTGGGGTCCCCCGGGGGGCGGAGCGGAAGGGCCGCTAGCCCCTGAGCCTGCTGCTGCTGCTGTTGCTGTTGCTGAGCGACCGGCAGCTGCAGGGTTGCCAGGTCCCTGTCCCCGCTCCCCCTGCCGGAACCCCCCTGGGTGTTGGCCAGGAACTCCTCCTCGAAGCTCCGGTACAGGTCCTGCTCCTTCTGGGGGTCCAGGCTGGGCAGCAGGTAGCCGAAGCCCCGCCCCTCAGGCTCCGCCTCCAGCCTCTCGGCTCCGCCCCTCCCCGTCCGGGCGTGGCCGGAGGATTGGAAGCCGCGGGACACCCGCGGGGAGCGGGGGGCGTGGTGGTGGTGGTGGGCGGAGCCGGGGGAGGAGTGAGCGGAACGCCGTCCCGCCTGGGACACCGGGGGGAGGAGCCGGCCCTTCCCTGCGGACGGAGAGCGGGGGGGCGGCGGCCTCGGGGAGGCCCCGCCCTTCTTGCCGGGGCTGCTGCCAGGTCCCCCTTTAGCGGGTGAGTGGGCGGAGCCCGTCTGTCTCTTGGAAAACCCCGCCGGGCTGAATTTGGGGGAGGCCCGCAGGTCCTCGCCCCTGTCCGGCTTGCGGGGGGTCTGGGGTTCCCGAATCTGAGGAGGGGGCCCCAGGCCGGACTCCCCGCCCCCGCCCCGGCCCGGCAGCTTGCCCTGGCTGTGTGAGCGCGGGGCCTGGAGCCTGCGGGGCCCCTCGGGCCCCAGAGAGCGGCCCCTGTCCGACCGGCCCACCCGGCCCCCCTCGGGGCCCCCCTGGGGCGGGCTGGGCTTCAGGGCGGCGGGGGCGGGGCGTTCCCGGGAGTGGCTGCGGGCCCGGTTCTGGAGGGGGCGCAGGGGGGGGATCTGCGCCCCTTCTTTGGGACGCTCGATCACGTGCTTCCCCTCCCGCCGGTTCACCAGGAGCACCACCTCCTCCCCCGGGCGCCGCGCACCCCCCAGCGACGCCCGCCCCCCCGCCCCCCCACAGCCACCTTTAGAGGAGCAGGTGGAGGAGTCACTGTCCCCAGACAGCCTGCGGGCCAGCGGCAATGTGTCCTTAGTCCTGAGAGAGAGAGGGAGAGAGAGGGAGAGAGGGAGGGAGGGAGAGAGGGAGGGAGGGAGGGGGAGAGAGGGAGAGAGAGAGAGGGATAGAGAGAGAGAGAGAGAGAGGGATAGAGAGAGAGAGAGAGAGAGGGATAGAGAGAGAGAGAGAGAGAGAGAGAGAGAGAGGGAGAGAGAGGGAGAGGGAGAGAGAGAGATAGAGAGAGGGAGGGAGAGAGATAGACCGTCACATCACACAACACGTCAGAGATTCACTGCTGATGGGATCTAAAACCCCACCCTTACTCAACACCGCCTCCTCCCAATCCCAGAGATGACCTCTGACCTACGTCTCGTCTCTGTGTTTCGTGACTTTCCCCGTAAGCCTGTGTAAAAAGGATTCCGCGGCGATCGACCCAGATAGAGGCTCGCGCACGCACAGCGCCAGCCCTGCGGCCGCCCGGGGGGGGCGGGGGCGGGGGGGGGGATCAGAGACCGAGCGGAGGGCGCGATTACGCCGGTGGATTTACTGCCCTCACCTGCCCCTGCAAGCCCACCTGGTGAACCCCACCTGCCCTCCCTCCCCCCCCACACTGCTGCCAGAGCCTGTAAACATGCTCTCCCAGGACTGTGGCCGAGATGCTATAGAACATTCTAATGCTGATGTCACAATCACTGCTGGTGACCGAAAACAAAGCAGTTCCAGAACACTAGAGTTAGAATGTTGAAGACATTCTATGAATTCCACTCTGATGTCTGATGTCACAATCACTACCGGTGATTGAAAGGAAGCAGTTCTAGAACACGGAGTTATTCCAAGAACCCCACTCTGTAAAGGGTTAAGGGTGGACAGCATCGCAGGCAGCTGCCAGACAGCAGCCATATTTGGCCCCAGTGGCCCCCCGACACCTGCTGCTGGATCAGTACGAGGGGCCTGGAGCTCCTGATTAGCACCACTAATCCTGGCACGACACACCTCGAGCAGGACTGAAACGGGAGGGGGAGGGGGGGCGGGGCAGGGGGCGAAACGGTTAACCTGAGAGGGACACCCCCCCCTCCTCGCCTCCCCCCGCCCTGACGCACAGTCTGGGGTTATTAATGACTCCGGAAGCTGAGCCACGCTCTGGCCCGGAGCCAAGAGAAACGAGCGAGCCCCTCTTAATGGATTCAGACAATGCCCTTCCCCAAAACGCTCGCAGCCCAGGCGCTACGGGCAACCCGCCGCGCAGCCAGGCTCCGCGCACTTCTGCTAATAACAGCTGAGCCGCGGGCCTGAGGACGGCCTAATGCATTAACGAGCA
>CM077293.1:3367901-3375401 GCA_039654925.1 Anguilla pacifica
GCAAAAGAGCTCCAAAAAACAACCCAGATCACATTTAAAGGGGTGAGACGCAGCGCCAGACAGCACAGGAAGGGGAAGGGATGCAAACCAAACGGACACCACGCTGTCCTGTTCATCAAGTGCCCCCCCCCTCCCCCCCGGCCCCCCTACCAGGGTTACGTAAGCCCCCCTTGCCCTCCCACCCCCACACACTCCAGATTTGCCCCCAGCTGCTGTCTTTCTGTGGGCCCCGTTCATCGCCATGCCAACGCACAATTACAGAGAGGGAATAATAAAAAGCCACACAGATCTGAAGAGCCTCCCTTTTCCTCTCAGCTTTCAGAGACGGAAAGAGAGGGAGCGGCTGAATTAGCATGGTAACAGCTACCGCCCCCCCCGCCCCCCCCACCACCACCACCGGCACCAGCACCACCACCACCAGCACCACCCCCTCCCTGAGCCTTCCCCTCAGCACTGCTTTAGTGAGGGGGGATGAAAGAGGAAAGGGGGGGGGGTAAGTGAGACCTACATCACCGGCTTTTCAGGCCTGGTGTCTCTGGGTGGTGGCTGAGGTGTATATTTAGCTGCTGTGGTTCAGTGGCTGGCCCTCTCTAAGCCAGCTCTCTCCCTGTGATGGTGCAGCTGCCTGTAGGCCACATGTTTTAAATACACACCCCCCCCCCACCTCCCACTCCTCTATGAGCCTCAGCAGCGCTACCAGGGTTAGCATCTGCTGACTGGCTGGTGCAGCGTGCTGCCTCGGGGGGGGGGGGGGGACAGGACGGCCCGTTTCAGTCGGACCTCCAGGCGGGCGCGCCCATCGTCCCCGTCCCGTAATGGGGTTTCAGGCCTGAGGGGGGACCGGGTCAAAGCGCAGCCCCCCCCCCCCCCCCCCACACGGAAGGGGGCCTCTTAGCGCAGGCGGCCCCCGCCTTGTTTCCTCCGCCGTCCGATCCGCTGCTGGACGCCATCTCGCTACAACAAGCACAGGGCGGCGGCTGCAGTGGACAATGTCTCCGTTGTCATGGCGACGGCGAGCAACCACTCTGCTTTAACAGAACGGGGAGGGGGTGTGGGGTGTGTATGGGGGGGGGGGGGGGTAATAACTTGGTGAACCGCAGCTGGATGGTTTCGGGGGGGGGTGGGGGGGGTGGGCCATTAGTGCCGCTGGCTGGCGACGCGGCGACCGCTGTTCCGTTTCACTGCAGCACAAAGAGGGGGCTTTTTCACCGCCCCCCCCCACCCCCCCAGACCCAAACCCCCCCCCCCGACAGAATGACCGGGGGATGAAGGGAGCGAGTGACAGAGGACTGCGTGAACGGATGGATGGATGAAAGCAGGGGAGGGTGAGGAAGAGGAGGCTGAGGCCGTACCCTGATGAAGATCAGCGCGCTGGAGTCCCCCACTTTGTACTTCCCCTCGGACACCTTGGTCATGGGGAACTGGGCGGGGCAGGAACATCGCCCCAGTATCTCCCGCACCTACGGAAACAAAGCGGGAGGAAGAGATTAGTTCCTTTAAGAGGCAGGAAAATGAGTCTCTGCGTGACCTGCCAAGATGGGTTACTCACAGAGGGACAGGAAGTGACACTACACCTCCCCATTCTCACATCCACACATTTTACTGACCGCACTTCTTCTAACGCTCTTTAAAACAAAAAAAACCCTTCCTTTCAGAACATTCAGGGTGACATCACTGAGCCATCCTATCAGAGACCCCCCGACCTTGTTGTTTACAGCTGCCCTACCCCCCCAATCCATCAGCACCAGGACTGTAAGACGAGCTAATCACATCAATGAGAGGACAGGGCTAGCCTAGCCTAGCCTAGCCTTCAGTGCCAGTGGTTCTTCCAAAGGAAATCAAACTCAGTCAGCTCAGAGAACGCACCCTTGGTAATACTGTGATCATCGCGCTCGTGAATTATTCATATCGCAATAAAATGACTGCATGCCTTGGCAGTGGATCGGTGACATAATGACATCATCGCTCAGACAGGCTCAATAGCCACTGCAGAGTTCCCCGTGGCGGGCGCTGGATAAACGGGGTCAAAGGTCAACCGCCGCACTTCGGTGGAGGTCCTCCGGCTCGGGGTGCATATTAAAGGGGGGGGGGGGGGGCCTGACTGCCCCAGGCGACAGTAAAACTCACTTTCTGGCCAAATTACGGCAGAAGCAGCAAGGAATTCTGGGGATTCCCCATTCGCACATTTGCTCTGCTTTGAAATAAGAAAAGAGGAAAAACTGAAGGATGTTTAGGTCCAGATGGTCTGGCTGGAGACTCCAGAATGCCTTTTCCAGCAGCTCGGGGCTGTCTGTCACGTCAGAAACAATTCTGCAGAAACTTCATCTTTTTAACTGAAGGCATTTCCCTCTCCCAGAGCAATCACAAAACACTCAGCGAGCCGCATTACCCTGCCGGTTCGTCTGCTATAATTCCCAGAAGGCACAGACCAGACACCGTGAAGACAAATCGTCGATTAAAATTCGATCAAGTCAACACAACCGTTCAACAGGACAGAAAGACCCCCCTGCACCCCTCCCACCCCTCTCACCCAAGTCCCCAGTGGCTGAATTCTGATTAAATTAATCACAGCACTAATGCAATTAAATGCATCTGAATGGGTAAACACCATTGTGGGGGAAACCATGAGGTATGCCGTACATTCAGAGACGTCCTGACAGTTTTGGGGGCCCCATTGGCCCAGGGCGAGAAGGTGGGGCCCTAGACACATTCTGCCCTGCGGGAGGGGCAGACCTGCGCATTTTCTACGACAGGAATCTTTACCTTTGACACAATGGAGCCTTTTGGGCTGACTGAAGAATTTGGAGAGAACGGACTCTTTTTTTAAATGTAAAATTACTGAAAGAATTCCTTAGACTGGAATAAAATCCAGCTGACACTACGTTTCAGTCAACGTGTCTAGTACACAAGCTAGAACACAAGCATTGCTGTGAAAAATTGAAAATTTGAAAAACGAGACATTTTTTTCACAGTTTTTATGGCCCGTATAACACTGCAGTACATGTGAGATGTAAGCGAACAGCATCTCCAGCACAGCACGTACCTCCTTTCCACGACTCAGCTGCTATGTCACACGGGACCACAGAAATAGAACGTTCGTATTTCAACAACAACACACGGCATATTTCACTTATTTCGCGAAATTGCTTAAAACAAATGAAATTTATAATGCTTGGATCGAAGCTGATTTTTAAAAAATAAATCAGAGTTCGCAGTTGCTGAACTGCGGCTGCATTGCTATATTTGGTTTCCAAAAGCCTGGATACTAAATATTGATATTCTTAATAGTGGGCGAAACATAATTATACTGGCCAAACAAGAAATCGTCTCCTGAAAGCCACTTGAAATGCGTTTGTGTGCAGTGTTTTGAGATATTCAATTAAAGGACTAAAATCTGTATTGTCTTTTATTATTTACCAACTGAGAGAAGCCACGCCTACAGATAAATACTAGACAATACTCTGGGATCTTTATTGTCATTTATAAGCACCCTGTTTAAAGTGCACCACTTATTGAGTAAAACCTTGAGAATGCTAACGGTTATGCTAAAACACGTTAGCACTGCTGCCGTACAGAGAGAGCAGTGGGGAAGGATGAGCAGATCGCTGAGGCTAACATTTTCCGTTCTTGAGCGCGGAAAAGCTCTCAGAACGGCTTTCAGTCACCTCATAATCCACGGCAACGTGCCAGCAGAGCGGTTTTTTAAAAATAAATAAAATACATATTTTTCCAGCGTGCGGTGCGATTTTATTTAGCCGGCGCCCTGGAGAAATCTCTGCAGTGCACCTGCGCCGCTCGAAAGCACGTCTCCCAGGCCGGGCCTCTCCCTGCCGGCTGATTGGCCGGAGCAGGCTGGGGGGTGGGGGTGGGGGGTGGGGGGGTCTGGGGCTGATGTAAACCTGCTGCTGGGAGCACAAAGCCCGCTGTTTCCCCCCCCCCCCCTCACGCCTCACCCCTCACCCACCCACCCACTACCCACCCACCCCCGCCGATCGGAGAGAGCTCTGCGGAGCTGGCTGGGGCGATGCGTGTGGGGACAGCTAACGGTGTCTCGGTTTGTTTTGGGTTTGGCCGCGGCCTGTACGGTGATTTTAGGCAGGGTGTGTAGGGTGCTTATTAGACGGCGGGGCCCAGACAGGGTAGCGGGGGCGGGGCGGGGCGGGGCGGGGCGGGGCGGGGCGGGGCTCAGACGGGGTAGCGGGGGCAGGGCGGGGCGGGGCCAGACCGTGCCACGCGGGCTCCCTCCCCAGGGCCCGGCAGCTTTGATGTTATTCCTGGCAGGTCTCAGACCAGACGAGTGCACACACGTCCTGAGCCTCTGGAGAGAGAGAGAGGGAGACTAGGGCCACACACACACACACGCACTCTCACTGACACAATCTCCCTCATACACACACACACACACACACACACACACACACACACACACACACTCACAGCGGGACAGAGGAGGGAAGTAACAGGCTCCTTCCACTGTTCGTTTACAGTGAGCTCATACACAGGAGCTTCCTGTCTGTGTCAGGTCGCCATTAGCCTACAGTACGTTTCTCTCCCGCATTTCCCTATAATAAGCAAAGCATGCATGCAGAGTGTGTGTAACCGTGTAAAAACACGGCCAATGACCTCGGACACCTCCTCCTCCTGCATAAACAAACCAGCTGTTATCCTGCTCAACAGTGAAACACTCCCTACTTCTGTCACACATGCAGTCTGTAATAAGCAGCTCTGAACATAAACACACAATCACACACACGTACACGCACACGTACACGCACACGCACAAGCACACACACACACAAGCACAAGCACACACACACGCACACACACATGCACACACAATCACACACACACACACACACACACACACACACACACACACACACGGCTTTGACCGCACGGACCAGCTCACAGCATAATCATCTCTTTCCATTTCCTTCGCTCTCTTTCTGTCAGTCGGTTTATCCCCATCTTTCTTTATATCAGTCTTTTTCTCTCCATCTCTCATTCTCCCAGTCCGTCTCACAATCCCAGTCAGCTGCGTCTCTCTCAGCCTCTCTCTCCTTCTCCCTCTCCCTCTCTCCCTCTCTCCCTCCCTCCCTCTCCCTCTCCCTCTCAGCAGGCTTGTTTGGGAAAGAAAGCCCACGCCTTTGAGCTCAGGAGAGATCTCCTTGGCAACAGACAGCCACTGCCAGTCCTCCCCCCCCTCTATCCGGCCTGTTTTCCGTGTCTTTCTTTAGCATGGCTCTTTCAGGCCTGTTCCCCAACGCGCTGAACAGACTTCAAACGCCAGCTTTCAGCAAAAGTCAGAGCCCCAGTCCGGATGAGGAAAGCTTTGTTAAATAAAAGAAAAAGAAAAAGAAAAAAGAAAGATGGGTGGAACTGAACAGCGCTTCATCTTGACGTGCCAGCCTTGGCACGCAGGTTTGTGCCAGTCTCCTCAGGGGCACTACAGTTTGTCAAGCCAGGGGTGACACAATCGGAGATGGAGTTGAAACGAGGCTAATGTAGCGGCAAGTCCCCCCGTCGCGATTCTCACCAGACGCCTCTGCGTCAGCATGAGCGTAGCGTTCAGCGGGCTAACAGCTCCAGCAGGCTAACGGCTCCAGCAGGCTAACGGCTAAGAGCTCCAGCAGGCTAACGGCTAACGGCTCCAGCAGGCTAACAGCTCCAGACGGCTAACGGCTAATAGCTCCAGCAGGCTAACGGCTAACGGCTCCAGCTGGCTAACGGCTCCAGCCGGCTAACGGCTCCAGCAGGCTAACGGCTCCAGCAGGCTAACGGCTCCAGCAGGCTAACGGCTAACGGCTCCAGCAGGCTAACGGCTCCAGCAGGGTAACAGCTCCAGCGCGCACAGTCATCACAATCCCCCGCATGAGGGACTCGGCAGAGAAACAGGACAGGTGTGGAAGATGGATGAAAGAGCGACGCTAACCGCGCGGGTTTGAAAGATGGCGCTATGCTAACCGCGCGGGTTTGAAAGATGGCGCTATGCTAACCGCGCGGGTTTGAAAGATGGCGCTATGCTAACCGCGCGGGTTTGAAAGATGGCGCTATGCTAACCGCGCGGGTTTGAAAGACGGCGCTACGGTAACCGTGTGAAAGTGGCACTGCAGTACAGTGAAAGCAGGGATGGGGGTGGGGGGGGTGGTAGGGGGTGGAGCATCATGAATGTTGACGCTCACGCTGGTGAACAGAGCGACTGCAGATTTTGTAAAAAAACCCGCCTGCATTTGCATGGGAAATGAATCCCCACAGCACGACGAAGACTGGGAGCTAAATATACTCTCATCATCTACCGCCTCCAACTGTGGCAAATGAGATTTACTCAAGCTTAAATTATGCTTAGAAAAAACACCCAAAACGGCTACCTTGTGCTGTCCAAACCCTTCGAGGTTCAGAGCTCATCTCTTTAATGGCGGTGTGTTCTTTTTTAGATGTTGTGCATCGTCCCTCCACCGCGACCGTCTTTCACAGACTGTTAATATTCCCCCCCCCCCCAGATCCACCAACACTGGGGCCCTGTCCGCCATTTTGGCTCTGCAGACAGCAATAAAGCGACAGAGGGAAATTATTTAGGCCCAGGGCAGTGCAATAAGAAGGGTCTAATGTGAAGGAATTTGAGATGAGTGGCCTCACCTTGCGGGCGAGAAATGACGAGAGACGTTACACAATAACCGTTTGTTCATCAGCTGACTCCACATCCGGTCCAGGTGCGGTTTTCAGGGAGTGGTCATGAACCAGTCGCAGACCAGCTCACATGATCCGGCAGGTACAAGCTGCCAGCATACACGGAGTTAAGCAAGCAGGCATTCAGACATGGGCCGTGTGGTGTTTAAAAAACTCCCCAGCTAAATTTCCACATAATTCAGTGAGGGAAAACCCCATTTTAAATTGTGTAACTCCAAGCAGGTTTCACCCAAGGTGCTTTTCTTTTTTTTTTGCTCTTTATCCTCACACGAATCCATGGCAACCGGGAGCCCATCGCCTAATGCAGTGAGCATTTAGCGGGTCTTTAAAATCACATTAAAAACTGACCTGGGAGAACATTCCCGCTGATTTAGTCTAATCCGCTTTTTCTATCAGATCTCTCGAGCGGACTGGATTGGACTGGACCGGGTCCAGTTCGCACCATTTCAGTGGAGGGAACGAGGCCCGAAATTCTTCAAATTAGAATGACGACACAGGAGGGGAACGGCAAACAGAGCCACTTTTGGATTTGGAGGGAAAAAGGGGAAGAAGAAAAAAAAAAGTTGTTCAGCTAAGCTCCATTTTGGGGCCTTTGCAGAGGAAGACAGCGTTTCTTTCTGTGCCGTCTGTCAGTGAAACTGACGATACAAACACTGCTGAGCAAAAATAAAAAATTGAGCAAATGTTCACAGTAAGTGCCGGAGGGTTTCGGCTGTCTTTCTGTTGGTAAGAGGCAGGCAGGAGCTGCTCAAAGAGCGACAGTGCCGCGGGTAATCCTGCGCCGTCGGTAAAAACTGTTTCCCGCTGACATGT
>CM077293.1:3385401-3417901 GCA_039654925.1 Anguilla pacifica
AATATTTTTTCTTCGGTGGAAAAGGAATGAAACAAACAGAAAATTGATTCAGATTACGTGTCCGGTACAGTGGCATAGCCTACAGCACGCGCCCGACAAAAAAGCACCAGCCTGCACACATGGACGACCCGATTTCGCTGTAGTAGTCAGCTACCTCCCCCTTTTTGAATTGGATGAACATTCCAAACCACTGACACCTGCCCCACTGGTTAAAAAAAGAAAAATAAAAAAACGTTGCATCTCTCCACTAATCTGCCCTAAATTTAAACCGTCGCGTCCTTATTTTGAATCGTTTCGGTTACTGCACCGGTCTCGGCGACAGGCGTGTTGACCTGCTGTGGCTAAGACAGAGCGATTCTGTGGCACATCTCATTATGAGAGGATAAGCGCCACTGGGAGGCAGGAAAAAAAACGTTAACCCTGTGAAGGCTTCGGTGTCTGAAGATGACCGCATGTTCTCATAGCTATAGCTAGCCTACAGTACATTATTTGCATTTGAGAACAGTGCGTCGTTTTGATAACCATTTACTCAAATGAGCAGGCATACGTTGGACCTCTGATTTAACCATATCACGACTTCCAGTGATATCTTTTTCACGAGCAGCGAGGTTTACTGACGACTTGTACATTACAAGAAGAGTCAATTGTTACTACTTTGCAAGAGACGCGTGATATGGGTATTTTTTTAACAGAGCGGTATCCTATACCTGCATGAAATCTTGACATGTTCCTGATATAGCCTAGCCAAATCTATAAACGTCTGGCAGATGGAATGTAATTTTTTTACATCTTGTCTACAACAAAGCGAAAGAGAAGCAACAGGCCGACAAGTGAAACACATAGATCGGTTTACTGGCCACAATGGTTATCTCATAAACCACAGCTGCCACGGGAGTATCCGAACGTCCACCCACGGCGATTAAAATGTTTGCGTCAGCCTGACACCAGACAGGGACATTCCCATTTAATATGCCAAAAATAGGAGACACTAAACAACGTTCGATACAATTAGAAATTGTACACGTCCCTCAGTAAAATCACACTCTCAATAAAGATGTGTTCATATCCAACACACGTGTTACTTTCACCACATTTCGTGTCAAAGTTACTGAGGTGTTACAAAGGGAGACTCTTTTTAAACACATAGCCTACTGCGTTGAAAGTAACACAAAATGCGTTGTCCTTAACTGGACACGTAGTGTGTTGTTTTGAGAGTGTATATATATTGTATCCGTCAGCTACATTAGCCTACATGACATACATTTTACTTCAAACCTTTACGCGTTTTAAATTAGTTTAGAACAACTTCAGTTTAAAACGCAGACTACTGTTAATCTGTTGATCTGTTATTATACTTAAGATCGGCCTTCTGGTAGGCTAAGGCAAGAAATAATTTCGCCATCTGTTTTCCTTACCGTGGATACGCTGAAGAAAACCATTAGGCAGAATGAAGTCCACAGATCCGAGTGACACCCATTTTCACAATCTAACAAAAAGTAGCCTACCCAGCTATCTACATTTTCCGCCACGTTTGTTTCGAAGTTCCCCGTCTGTGCATCTTCCGAAGAGAAGACTACCTCTGAAACGCTTCCCTAAACATAGCCTACACGAAAGGCTGTCGTGGACGGGGATGAAACAAATCGAAAGTCCGAAGCTATTTGCTACAGAAACAATACGAGAGATAGGAATCACGTCAGTGCTTCAACGTTGCACTGATGACATCTTGGTCCAATCCACGGAGCGTCACTTAACCTAAATGTCGCCGGATTGTTCATTTTCTCGCTCGGCTCTAGTTAGATCCAACTGCATATTCCACGAACAACTAAAGGGAACTGCTACTTTCCCTCAGAGTTGAGCAGGCGGGCAGCCAAGAGGAGGGCTATAGCAGGCTGGAATATCAGGGACCAGTCAGCAGCCGGTTCTGGTCGAGTCGACGGATCATCAAAGCTCATCCATGGCAGTGATTTTCGAAACGTTCATAAGAGCCTGTCCTCATTTCAGTCCTGCCGGTGTCTCTTTAAAATGTCCATTCCTGCCTCCCATTCGCACGGACAATTTCCCGGAGCAGAGCTAGTCCCGGGAGTGTGCTCACTCCTCTTCCGCTGATTTTTGGCGTTTTCCCACGTTGTTGCTTTCATTCACTGAGTGGTGTCGGATGGATTAAATTGCAAAGAGCCGGTCGATGCCCAAGTGAAACTCCATGGCAACATAGCTACAGATCGAACTGTAAGGTCACGGCTGGACCAATTCCGTTTTGAAAATGCTTCCTCCTATTCCGCATAAAGACACCGGTGCTGTTTGCATGGTTCTATCCATGGCATGTAAAAAAAAAAAAAAAAGCCATTCAAATGTGCAATGCAATAATCTCGCGAGGACACTTTTCGGGTCTGGAAAACTGAAAATTCCTTGCACGCGTACAATCAGAAGAGTCGCTTTTGGGACATCCTACTAAAATAACTAATTATCCATAGCTATAGGCTACCGTAGTAGGCTCAGAACGCAGCAAGTGGTGCTGCTGCTCGCAAGCGAACAGTGAACTGGATAGCCAAAAAACCCCTGAGCTAGAGAAACTTCGCCCGTTAAAAAGGAAGTTCTAAAGGCAAAGCAGATTAACGCTCATCCCTGACTTCCAAAGCGATTTAATCCATCCCTCATACAAGCGCGTGCATAAAAACATAGGCTACGGGATGTGTTTAAATTATCTTCATGCCATTTAAGAATAGATTCCCGTAACTTTAGACTGCATGTTCGATAATAACAAGTTTGTTCGCCTCTCCACTTGACTGACTAGATCGTTTGATTATAGGCACCACCTTTTCGTTGGCACGCTATACGAAAATGAATAGCTAACCGAGCGTTTAAACGTGGTAGACTACATGTTGTACTGGTTTGAAATGCAGTGTATTCTACACAAAGCTGAAGGCTTCACTGCCATGGCCGTCCAAATATCCTTGTTTCCAGCATCAAGTGCTAAAGATTTTAATTTATTTTTCTGAGTTATTCCACTGTTGGTTTCCACGGAATATCCACAAAGCTCGCCAGAGAAGTTTGCACGCGGCACGTTCTCCGATAACGGCAGGCACACAATCGCAGCCGCGTGATTATTCGAATTTAAGTGACTGACTGGCCAAAAGAGGGCCTTGTTTTCATTTGAAAAGCCTCGGTTGTCTTTTAGGAAAGAGAGGGCGAGGGATACAGAGCAGGATGAGGTCATCTTCTGAAGCTGGATGAATCAGCTTTTCTGCGAGACACACACACACAGCTAGTTAAGTGTGCCTCAGTGAGAACAGCTGGCTCCCATTCTCATCTGAGACTTGGAAGGAAAAGTTCTTTAACCCATAAAATGCCAAATTTAGACTTGTACTACCAAGTCAGAAACAAAACCGGGCCTTCCCAGGTTTTACGTGCAGTAGCCGGTAGGTTTTAGTATAGCAGTAAACCAAGACACAATGGTTTTCGGTTCTGGCAGCGATGAACAGGGGTAAAAATATGCTAAGGAATGAAGCCCCTCACACAGGCATATTTAGACAAACAGTTCCCACTTGTTTCCGTAAGGCATTGCAGAGCATTATCAAGACTTCAGGAATCTAGCAAGCATATGTTTCGCAGATGCAAGATGATGGATTAAATTTTGTAGGACATCTGAGATTCAAATTTTTTTTTTGGTGACTATCTTTAAAAAAAAGAAGGGTTGTAGATATAACAATGAGTAGATGCAGCATATTTGGTTTCGCAATCAAGATACATTTATGAATACCGTATGGAACATGAAACTTAAAAGTTCTGAACGTCACAATTCCTGGTATTCCAAATTCCAAGTACAGCCGGCATGTTCACCTTTGTCAGTACTGGTGTAAGAAATTAAACAGTGAAACTGCCAGTGTATTTTCCCCCTTGCAAAACAAATAGCTGTGGTTTACAGCGAGTTAACTGGTGAAATCCTATCCACCCATTGTCAACATGTCCAGCTGCACTGGAAATTGTGCTTCAGCACGTTGGTCATCAGTCCCCTGCACTCTCTTCGGTGATGTCACTGCAGACGAACAGCCTGTGTGTTGAGCACAGCCCGTATAAGGGTAATCACCAAGGTGATCAAATGCATCCTTTCACAGAGTGTACAGCCCATCTCAAGTGTTTACCTCACCAGATCTGTAAACATACATCCTCGAGGATTACTGTATTTGCAGATAATATTCATGTAATTATTTGAGGTACTGCTAGGCTTTCTGATCAAAAACAGGCCATGTGAATTATACAAAGAGCTCATGCAATTAGCAACGCCCGGCCATTAATAAATCAGCAGGAAAACTGGACAGCTTTCACACACAAAAAAAAAACCCCAGGCTTCCTCTCCCCCCCCCCCCCCCCTCTGGTTCACCATTAGGTTTAATTTAGGCCATCCATATTGTTGTGGCGTGCTGCCACCTACTGGACACAGTGTGCGCACACAGCCTGCAGCAGACCCATGGGTGTGGGTTGTACAATTGCTTGAGTGGCGCATGTATATATATGTTTAAGCAATTGTCTTAAACCCTCATATCCAAATGATGTAGCTGAGAACATCTGCAGAGGTTAGGACATTTTAAAATGACTAGCTACAGTTTTTCTCCACATTTTTAAACCGTCTGGTTTTTGTATACACGGCTCCACATCTGTAGCGTTGTTCGAAGGCCTTTGACCACAGGCCCCAAGTTTAACCACTGTGGCTCGAGTCACACACGATTTAAGGCCCTTTAAATATTGTCTCATTGAACGATGGCAAGTTTTGAATGGACGGATAGATTTTTTGTCGACAGGAAATAACTGGGCATTTTTTTTAATAGCAGACTTGCATCATTCACACCATCGAGGGCAGTGATCATTACAAACAGTCAGCATTTTCCATTGTGACCGTCACTGATGCATTGTGGGAAATCAGGCGCCTTACAATCAGTGGTGACCATTATGTATCCAAGGGGGGGGTGGGGGTGGGAAAAAAAGGCACGACAACCGTTTCCTTTCTAAGTTGCTTTTTATTTTCAACACTGTCTGGGGAAAGGGGGCAAAGTAGCAGGACGAGGAAGCAACACAGTTTAAAAAAAACAAAAACAACAAAATTTGATCATCAGTCACTAGAGCTTAACAACACTTTCCACAGCCACTCTGTACACCAAAAGAGCATGCATATGCAACATGTTCATCACCTGGGCCTCTTCACCTGAACGGAAACGTCACATAAGATATAAAACAAAACAAAAAAATTATTTTCCTAACAGAATAATGGAAAATCACGCGCCAAATATTCCCATAGCCTTTTTTATAAATACGGAATTACAAATTTAAAATATTTCTTTAAAAAATAAATCCTGTCCTAAATGGGAATCGTTTTTTTTTGGCGTTCCGTCCTTCAGTAGGGCCTGTCCCGGCGTTCCTGGCGATGGTCCACCCTGCGGAGGAGGAGGAGGAGGGAAAACATTACTCCGGTTTCACGGCGCTCCGGACTTTGGGCCGGATTCAAACTCGCACAGCCTCTACGTTCATCACTCAGAGACAACTTTATGGGTCTTTATGGAGGCTGCCATTTTAGCTCCAAGACTGTGCTCATCGTAATCCGTCACAGACCTGGAATACCGGCAGGAAAATTATTCACAGGCACTAAACACTGCACTTTGTGTGTGTGTGTGTGTGTGTGTGTGTGTGTGCGCATGTGTGCGCTTGCGAGAGACAAAGAGAGAAAGTGAGAGAGAGTGTGAGAGAGAATGAGTGTGTAGTACCTTAAATATGTAGCATATCTAGTGCTGTAAGACTGGTCAGTTAAAATGAGTAGGGCTGTCATGAATGAGTTGTTAACTGGAAGTCTGACAAGTCATTCCAATACAAGGCAGCATTCCCAAGCAGCGTGTTTCAGAAATTCCACATAAGGACACATGGAGGTAGGAATACACTTGAGAGCCAGGCAGGCAATCTGGAAGCACTGCTGGTTTTAAGCTACTGTGGGGTGCTTATGAAATCCAGGAGAAGCTCAAAGGAGCGGGAGTACCCCAATGCAAAACGACGCTGCTACTCACTTCATATCCATCATCTTCCCTGGGGGGCCCATGCCTCTCCTGGCTCCTCTGCCGCCCATCGGGTCCATGGGGGGGCCTCCTCGGCTGCCCCCTCTAAACCCGCCCCGGTCCATCCCGCGGCCCCCCCGGAAGCCGCCGCCGCCGCCGCGGTCGCCCCCCCGCCCGCCGCGGAATGGCCCGGGGCCCCCGGGCCCGCCCATACCCCCGCGGTCCATGCCTCGGCCCCCACGCATGCCGGGACCCCCCCTGCCGCGGTCCACACCTGTGGATGAGAGCCTGGGTTAGCCATTCACATGGGGGGGGGGAATCCTGGCTGGAGGCTAAACGCACTTTCAACCAAAAAAAGAAAAGAGCTCCTTTCTAAACCTCTTTACCAGATGTTCCACGTGCTAGTTTCCATTACGCTGTCTAGCAGGGCTTTATGACTGCACTAAGCCATGTACATTTAAACTTGTACAAAAGCAATACCGTGTGGAAGCTGAATGCATCAATGGCCACACTGTGCCACGCTGAAACAGGCCTCGGAGCCAAAATGGCCGCTCCACCCGACCAGCAGAGCCAACATGGACGCCCCACCCAAGGAGGTGGGTGCAGTGACCTCAGGGAGGCAGTCAGTCACCTGAGGGGGAGAAGGGCGGGGGGCCGAATCCCTCAGGCTTGGGGGCTTTGCACTGGTTGCACTCCATCCTCCAGGCGAAGTTCTGGTTCCCGCAGTTCCTGTGAAACAAGATCATTCCCTGTGAGCGCTGAGATCGCCCGAAAGACCCCGGAGCCCGGGACCGACCCGGAGACCCCGGAGCCTGGTACCGGCCTGAAGACCCAGAGCTTCGTAACCTTCTGACGGGTGGGGGTACTCACGGGTTGGGGCACTGCCAGTCTCCTGCCCTCTGCTGCATGTTGCCCCCCGAAGGCCCACCCCGGCCCACTCCGCGAGGGCCCCCCCTGGGCATGAACCCTCCGCGGTCTCCACCGCGTCCCATCATGCCTGCGGGCCAGCAGAGTTCCGTTTCAGAGACACAAAAGCACCACAAACGAAGGCTGGAGAAAAAGCTAACGATAGCAAGCAAAGCTAACAGCAGCACTTAAACCTAACGACAGCAGGTAAAGTTAACGATAGCACAAAGACAATGATAGCACGCAAAGCTAACAATATCACATAAAGCTAATGATAGCATGCAAAGCTAACAACAGCACGTAAAGCTAACAATAGCATAAAGCTAACAACAGCACATAAAGCTAACAATAGCACGTAAAGTTAACGATAGCACAAAGCTAATGATAGCACGCAAAGCTAACAATAGCACATAAAGCTAACAATAGCACGTAAAGTTAACAATAGCACAAAGCTAACAACAGCACATAAAGCTAACGATAGCACGCAAAGCTAACGATGGCATCATTCAGCAGGTGAACTGAAGCGAAGCGTACCTCCGCGGCCCATCATGCCCCGGCCGTCGCGCATGGGCATGCCCCCGCGCATCATGCCCATCATGGGCTTGCGCCGAGCCATGGACACCTTCAGCTTCTTCCCCTGGAACTCCCTTCCTGTGGGCGGGAAGGGAAGAACGCGCAGCGGCGGACTGAGGACCATGGAGCTAAACACACCGTCAATAACTTCACCCAAAGATTAGCCTCCTCCCCCCTGTATTTGTTTCAATAAGGGGTGCTTTGCCAAAAGAGAACTACCCAACAGTAAAACCTCCGGGGGGAGGTGTGCGGGTGTGATCAGCGCACCACACTGGCCGTCCTACTCATTTTCAAAATGAGACAACAGCGCCCCCTTGCTGTCAGGCACAGAACGCCTCCCAAAAGGGACCGTCTGAAATGTGTCCTCTAACAACTGAAAACAGCAACAGCCATTTTATTCAAAAACCAAAAAGGCACCGCAGAGGGAGGGAGGGAGACGGGACGGGACGGTACCATCGAACCACTCCACGGCGGCCTTGGCGCAGGGCGGCTCGTCGTAGGACAGCGTAGCGTCCCCCTTGGGCTTGCCCGTGTCCTTGTCGGTGTAGATGTTAATGGCGGGCTGGCCCAGCCGCTTGTTCATCTGCGAATTAACAAAAGCGAGACTCGTTCACACCTCCGCTCCCCCCCCCCCCCCCCCCCCCCTCGTCCCGCCCCGCCCCAGCTGTTCACGGGCCACGCGCCTCATCGCCCGGAGGAGAGCAGCTGCTGACGGCAGCCTGCCATGAGTCTCCGGTGATGACATGCGAGAATACGGGCCTGTGAAACTCAGCGTGTCAAACAAGGACAGCGTCAGTGATGCGAAGCACCTTTCGGCTTCCCCAAGCGCCAACAGCTCCCCCTTGTGGAGAATCTTCAGCCTGCTACATGTGAGTGAGAGTGAGTGTGTGAGAGTGTAAGTGAGAGTGAGTGACTGAGGGAGGGACTGAGAGTGAGTGAGTGAGCAGGTGAGTGAGTGAGTGAGTTTGTGTGTGTGTGTGTATGTGTGTGCGCGCGAGTAAGTTACAAGCCAGGCCCACAAGGTGCTTCGAATCAAAAAAAAAAAAGTAATTTTCAATCACAAAAATCCAGGAGATCTCCGTAAAGGGCGGACCCACCCGGATGGTCCCGCAGTGCTTGAAGAATTCGGCGAGCTCCTCCAGCGTGGCGTTCTCCGTCAGGCCGGTGATGTAGATGGTGCTGTTCTCCGAGTCGTCCTGCTCCTCGGGGCGCGCTGCGGGGGGAGGGGGGAGGGGGACGTTAGCGTGGCTGGACGTTAGCGCGGCGGCTGCGTTTTACAGCGGGACGGCGGGATGGCGCTTACGCATGTCACGCTCCGGTCCGTCACTCATGGGTCCTGGTGCACATCCAGCGGGGGGGGGGGGGGGGGGGGCGACGGGTGGGGGGGGAGGAGAACAGGAGTCAGTCAGTGCTGGACATCCAGCCCAATACCTCTCCATTTAAACTTCTAAATATTTATGTTCACCCACGTTCAAATTCTGCAGACATTTTGAAAATAGAACCCTTCATGACCTTTCGTGTACCCCAGGGAGCTCTTTTTATTTATTTTTTTAAAGTATATGGTCAATGCCTCTTAATTTAAATAAAACCTAAAGACCCAATTAAATGTGCCATCAGTAGAAGAGGCTTCACAAACCACTGAAAAACCCTTAAATGCTAGACAGTGAATGCCTGGTTATAGAACAGACCCTGTTGTGTAGTGTCATTGGGATAAAAGGCCACAACAGCAGGTGAGACCCACAGTACTAAGGGTAGATGGCAACTTTTTTTTTTTTAAAAAAAAACAAAGACCCCCATTAAACTTGTCCTTAGATTGCAGGACCTCAGAAACCCAAAATACCAGGGGTTCTCAGTGGACCATCAGTGTACTCTGATTTTAAAACCATTCCTCAAAACCATAAATGCACACAGGATGCTAAGAGGGGGGTCATTTGTCATTACGTTTTCTCAAATAAAATGTACACCTCATTTTGTTTTGACCTCGAGTGTGAATCAGCTGCTCAAGATGGAAAAATACCCAGAGTGGTTGTATCTATGTTTTTTTTTTTCTTTCTAAAATTTTTTAAAAAACCATTTTCTCTGGAGTTTAACTGAAAGCCCTGATTTGAAACCCAACTACACAGCCGGCAGTGACACTTGAGACTATGACACTCTGTACACCAATGCAAACTGCGACACAAACACCCTTAAGGAGGTTAATGTAGTGTGTGGTGGTGGTATTTTTTTTACTAGCCAGTGTAATACTCATTAACTTACCACCGGGCTTAATGAAGCCCCCTCTGTCTCCAGCGATGCTGGGGAAGTAAACGCAGATATGAGGTCGTTTCCCTTAAAGAGCCACTTCAGAACCTCGAGCCCTTCCAGCTCACATGGGGGGGGGGGGGGAGGGCAGGGACAGGGCGGGACAGGGCGGGGTGGGGTGGGGCGGACACAGGCTGGCTAGCTCACTCAACCCAAAGGACAGTTCTCACACATGCTTTTTTTTTTTTTTTTTTTTTTTGGATCTTACACATGGTGGACGGGGGTGACATTACTTTCGGGCATGGCTACCTCCCTATCTCCCCCCCCCCACTTTACCTCATACAAGTCATTCTTCAAAACTGGGGGGGGTGGGGAGAGGGGGTGGAGTGGCTGAGCATTGTAAGGGTTTTGGTGAGGGGGGGTGGCGGGGAGGGGGGGTTGTGGGTTTCAATCTTTATTACCTTTAGGGGGAAATCCCCCAGCATTTTTAATACAATAGGAAAAAAAAAAACAGGATTATTTCAGATGCAGCTCTTCTTCGACCTGCTGACTGAGAACACCGTACAGCTACCCTGCTCTGTGCTCTACTGGAGTTCCACAATGGAAAAATAATGTTAATATTAACCAACATGCTTTTTTCCCCACCACCTGAATTTTAAACGTGAAATACATGCTCATGTACGCCCCCTGCTGGCGGCTCAGGAGAGTGGCGACAAGTCATGGTTCTCCTCCGAAAACACGCGTGCTTCTTTTCACACCACGGCCGCGAGCCGCGCACGCGCAGAGTGGGGGCGGAGGAGACCCAATCATACGCGTGCGCAGAATGGGGGTGGAGGAGACCCAATCATACGCGTGCGCAGAGTGGGGGCGGAGGAGACCCAATCATACGCGTGCGCAGAGTGGGGGCGGAGGAGACCCAATCATACGCGTGCGCAGAGTGGGGGCGGAGGAGACCCAATCATACGCGTGCGCAGAGTGGGGGCGGAGGAGACCCAATCATACGCGTGCGCAGAGTGGGGGCGGAGGAGACCCAATCATACGCGTGCGCAGAGTGGGGGCGGAGGAGACCCAATCATACGCGTGCGCAGAGTGGGGGCGGAGGAGACCCAATCATACGCGTGCGCAGAGTGGGGGCGGAGGAGACCCAATCATACGCGTGCGCAGAGTGGGGGTGGAGGAGACCCAATCATACGCATCCACAGGTGCCCAGGCGGCCAACAGGGGTTGCTTGAGCAATGAACACCGCTATCCTCTCATATATCGCTTGGGCAACACAAACCCTGCAGGGCTGCCAGGCACGATCGACACCAGCACGGGCCGGATTTGATCCGAAACCCAGCAGCCTCCTCTGCCACTTTTAACAAGACGCAAAAAACTGAGCACGAGAGCTCCAGTCTAAAAGAAGTGCATCTGGAATAATCACTTACAGAGAAAGCTGAAAACAGCCAGCTTCAGAAAAGGAACACACACACACACACACCAAAAGTACACTGTTTTACAAAGGTTTTGTTGTCTGAAGTTACACAATTCTAAAATACAAAAAAAGGGCTACGTACCACATTACAATAATCCATGAAGGTACAAACAAAAAAATTTACATTGTTTTCAAATAACTTTCAGGTAAGTTTCCTTCCTTTTTTTTTTCTGTTACATTTTTTCTTTTTGTTACGCTTGGCATCTCTCCGTTTTTATGATGGCACGATTCTCTGTTTAAAGTCCCCACTGTTCAAAATGCTGCCGGCTCAGTAACGTGTACAGGTACTTTAATAAAAGCATTGCTGAGTTAACATGGCTCTCACTTTGTAACCTGTAGCATATAAATGCGACAAAGCATGTTAAAAAGGTGTTCAAGAAATAACGTCACAAAAAATAACATATGCAATCCAACCACATTTGAAACAGACCACACTCGAGTGCCCCTTACCTGTGTGGCGGAAAAGGTGAAAGTGCCTCACTGAAGGGCTGGCAGAGCCGTTAAGATTCAATGCGAATCTTTACCCTACAGACAAGTCGCTATGGAAGGAACGTCCATTTTGGCTCTACTGGAAACCACCCATTCAACCGAGAAAACCTACGGACATTTCCACTGATGCAGAAAGGGATTTTCTGCCTAGCGATAGGAACTACGGTCTCCATTCTGCTCCAAGTAGCGGTTGCAAGAAACAGGGTCACCTCAAACATGATTGGCTGCTTCTTTCTTTTCCTTTTTTTTTTTTTTGCTTTATAAAGTAATATTGTGCTTTACAGTGATGGCACTTTCACCTTTTTTTAAATAGAATAAATTCAATGACATTTCCCCAATCTGGGCACGAAGGGGAACCCCTTAAGAAGGACCATAAAAAAGGCCTCAAATAGCATCCTTTAAAAGTTACTGAGTCCCTGACCGGTAAAACAGTATAAAGAGAAAACTCATTTATATATCAACAAATCAGTGAATGGTAAAACAGAGCCTGCCTTAAACCTCCACACCTATAGGGGTTCCACCTGTTTTTATCTCCTTATACCATTTTGGTGAAGCATAAAGAAACCCTTTAAAACATGCAGGATGCTGAGGCAATGCTTCACTTGAAAAACCCCCTTCCACACGTCAGTAAATGTCGGCTGACTTACCGTCCACGTGATGTAAGAAGCAACGTAAATCAAGGAGACTAAACTGATGTTGTCAGCGTGGCTGAAACTGCAGTGGCTTTAACAGGGGTCTTTCTACACCCTGGGGGGGGGGGGGGGGGGATGCTGGGGGGGGTCTGACTGCATTGCCTGCACCATCCTACATGGGGGGGGTCGAAGAGCGGGAGCAAACGGGTAACCGTGGAGACGGGAGGGAGTGTCACCCACCCTGGCAGCTAGCTTTGGGTTTACGGAAGCTGCGCTACACAGGAACACCATGGAGCTGAGGGCCCATGTAAATGACCCAGTCAAGCCCAGGGGAAATCCCTGACAGAGGTTTTGCTCCGGCTCTTCGGCCAATGAAAAGCATTCGTTTACCTTCTTACCTTTGGCCTCAATGTAGCCGGGCTGAAAGTGCCAGATTTTTATTTTTTTTGGGGGGGGGGGGGGCACTGTGCTGACACTTGGGAGGCAGGGGGGCGTAAAACTGAAAACACCTGAATTCAGTGGTTTAAAGGTGCTTCCCAATTAGCTGCTTTTACTGGGGGGGAAAGCTCACTGCCGTCTGTATGGTGCATAAGGAACATGGGGGGGGCGAGGGGTGGGGGGGGATTTGGGCAACTTTCAGCCCCGCCGCGGGCCGCCGCACCTGCTGGAGGGAAAGGTAGGGTGAGGTTTTTGGGGGGGGGCGGTGAGGAGCACTTACCCCATGCCTCCGCGACTCATCCCCCCGCGCACCATTCCTCCTCCTCCCGCTCCTCCTGCGCCTCCTCCGCGCATCATTCCGCCCCTGTCAAAGCCTCCCCGGCCCCGGCCACGCCCGTCCAGCCCGCCCAGGCCCCGGCTCTCCCCGGAGTAGCCGCCGGGCTCCGAGCCGGAGTAACCCCCGCTCATCCCGCTGGGACGCTCCTGCCTGTAACTACCTGCTGGGGGAGAGGATGGGAACGTCGGAATACGCAATGATCGGGAATACTGGAAAACAGGCTATAACCGGGAATACGGGAATACGCAATGACCGGGAATACCGGAATACTCAATGACAAGGAATATGGGAATACAGAATACCAGGAATATCGGAATACACAATGACCAGGAATACCGGAATACTCAATGACAAGGAATATCGGAATACAGAATACCAGGAATATCAGAATACACAATGACCAGGAACACTGGAATGTGCAATGACCGGGAATATCAGAACAGGCAATGACAGGGAATACCGGAATAAACAATGACCACCGCTGGACCAGCTGTGTGCCTGGAGGATATGCAGGAAGAACAGGAGCCGTCACAGCTGTGCAGCAGTCACAGGCCGAAGGGAACGTACCCTGACTGTACTGACTGGGCGGGTTGTAGCTGCTCTGCTGGCCGTAGCTGCTGCCGCTGGCGCCGCCCTGCTGGCCGTACTGGCTGGGCGGGGGCTGGCCGTAGGAGCCGGAGGGGGGCGGGTAGCTGGAGGGCGGGGGCTGCTGGGGCTGCTGGGGCGGGGGCTGCTGCTGCTGCTGCTGCTGGTAGCTGCCCTGCTGCCCGTAGGAGCTGGCCTGGCTGTAGCTGGCCTGCTGGGTCTGGTAGCCAGCCGGCTGCTGGGCGTAGGTCCCGGGCTGGGAGTAGCTGCTCTGCTCGTAGCTGGAGGCCTGGCTGCTGGAGCTGTAACTGGGGGGGGGGACACAAAAACAGGTGGGGGGGGGGGGGGGGGTGGTTAGAGGAGACTGGCGCATGGGGACTCAACCGTGAGGAAAGAAAGATTAAAAACAGGGACTGTCCTCTCTTGAGTTGCGCTTGAACCTGCTAGAGAAGCACGGTGCTACAGACCCAGAGGAGTGGCGCTATGTTAGCAGAGGAACTTCGGTAGCGGGAAACGATGGCGCCTCCGGGCCTCCTAACTCAATCCAAACCGTGAGACAAACAGCTCAACACCACGCACAGGAGAGACGGCTTGAATCTTTCCCAGCCAGTCCTCTCCCCCCCCCTATGCGCGGGACAAGCTGTGAGATCTGCGAAACACTGGGATTGGCTGGGCGAGGCGTTCCTCCCAAACCTGCACCTCCACCCCTCCGCCAAGCACGGCAAATGGACACCGGGAAGAATTGCGGAAGAGTTGAGCGGGAATCTCGGTATTCCACAGATGAGGAAGACGAGGAGGAGGAGAATGCGGGCGGAGCCTGTTACCTGGGCGACGCCGCAGAGGTGGGCTGGGGGGGGGGGAATTGGGTGTGTGGGCGGAGCCTGTTACCTGGGCGGCGCCGCGGAGGCGGGCTGCTGGCCGTAGCCCGTGTAGGTGGGCTGGGCGCCGTACGCAGGCTGGGCACCGTAGGAGGCCTGGGTGGTGGCGGCGGCCGCAGCGGAGGCGTTGTCATAGCCACCGGCGCCGTACCCCTGGGAGGGCTGGCTGTACCCCTGGGGGGCCGCGCTGTACCCCGCTGCATGGGAAGGAGAGGCACAAAATTAGTCACAAAACATCACACGTCACATGCAGCCAGCGACCAATCAATCAGATCCCTGAACTTAAGCTGGAGACTGGGAACATGGAGGAAAGGGTGTTTTACACTCCTGTGCTTCAAAAAGATCAACTGCTGCTGTGCCCGACAAACTGAATTCAACTATCAACATACAAAGTGTCAGTTATATCAACCTTCAGGCTTTTTAAGAACACGTCTCTACAGGTGTCCCACATTCATAGGGCTCTAGCTCAAGTCAAATTTTCATTTCCTGCAGATTATGCAAATTATTTCTACAGATAACTATAACTTCCAAGGATTTTCTTGTCGCAATAGTCAGGGATACCTCGACAATTAAACCTGTAGGCACTAACAGCACACTGACACTGCAAGACATGATAAAGAAATTGACATTAAGCTACCAAGTTGGCTGGATGGATACATTTGGCTTGCTTTTGCTTCATTTCAGCAATTTTCCCTGACATGTGAAGGACAGTAAAATACTACCCCCCTGACTCAGCAGGATGTATGCAAACGAGCATTCCAGGACTGGGGGGGAGTGGGGGGGGGGGCAGCCTGCATGGTGTACAGTCACACGGGATGATTCATACGGTCATGGTCTCAGACATGCAGAATAACCCACACACTGTGCTGCCTGCATCAGGGCTGTGTTTCAGGGCCGACAAATTGACACTGTTTACCAGGACGGGACAAAGTGTCACCACAACGGCAAAAGACTTAACAGAACAATACAATACAAAGAGTCAAAACGTGTGATGTTGCCACAGAAAAACACAGCCACACGCACACACATGGGGGGCGGGGGGGGACTTCAGGGCTGAACCTCAGCCCCTGCTTGGGTAAAAACACCAAGCGCAATTTGAGATGCCGTGAAATGCAAGGAGCTGCATGCAGAAGTAAACAGTAAACAGTATTGGCCAAACCTGATGAGGACCCTTCTGCACAGGGATTGCACAAACAGAGGAGCGAGAAGATTCATTAGCATTTAGCGTCCGTGAGCAGAGCTTCAGTGCTGGGAACCTGCGGTAACACTCCTCTGAGGTAGCGGTCAGTGTGCACGTACTTCAGACACCCAGATAGCACTGTGGTGGATCCACAGGGGTATATACAGAGCATGGACTCCACTGCATTTGCATGCAGGATATTCAAAATGCATGAAAACTACACTGCAAAATAACATTTTACTGCAAAAATAAAAAATGTAAATGCTACAATGGTCTACCTGGTTTGCACATCCCTTGTGCAAAAATCCATAATTTTGTGTTTCTAAATGCAATAAACACACACTCATGCACTTTTTCCCCCCTTCTTTATGGAGCACATGACTACTGTTCAAATATCATTAGAACTGAAAGGCTGACTGACAGGGTTCAACAGAAAACACGGAGCTACACTTCAAAGCTGCAGTACTGGACAGAACAGACAATTCAGTATCATCTTTCTGCTTAGTGGACCACGGATGAACGCACTCATGACTGTTCCACAAATAAGCCAAATTCTGAAAAAATGTTTACATGTTAAAGTAAGGCTGACATTTTTAAATGAAACTCTTCCGACGGGTGAGTGAGTGAGTGAGTGAGTGAGTGAGTGAGTGAGTGTGTGTGTGTGTGTGTGTGTGTGTGTGTATAAACACAAACACCGATTAAAGGATTGCTTCAGCTTTTTCTAACTTGAACCCTTTTTTTTTTTTTTTTTTAAAACCACTTCCACCACGCTGATCAGTAATGACAGTAATTTTGTAGCATTTTTCATAGTGGAGCTTTGGTCACCCCATAAACCCACTGCGCTCTCCTGTGCGATGGGGACGGGGCGAACCCAAACGAGCCGTTGGAACCCGAGCGTTCCTGGGACTCACCGGCTGGGGGCTGGCCGTAGGAGGACCCGTACGCCGGCTGGGCGTACCCCCCCGCAGAGGAGCCCGTCTGGGGGTAGGCGGAGTCGGCCGGCTGCCCGTAAGACCCGTAACCCTGCTGGCTGTACGCTTGCTGCGACACGAGGGGCAAACAGGACCGCACGTTAGGGGAGGCCAGAGAACACGTTAGGGGAGGCCAGAGAACACATCTGCCTTACCCAGATCCAGTCTGTGCACAGTAAAGTATTATTGTTATTATTTTTAATTTTCATAGAAACCCCACTTGTCACACCGTTGCGTCTGGCACGACTAAAACCGCATTCATGGTTGCCTGAAAGACCATTCTTACAAGGCACAATGAATCCTACGACTAAGAACATTATTTGCATTTACTAATGCCAACAATGAACTGCTTTCACAGGCTCGTAGTCCCATTCACATTTCACACACGGGAAACCGAATGGGCAAGTCACACAAAACAAAAGCTCGCTGTGTCATAAATCAGACAGTAATGCACTTAAATGACCCTGAACAAGAGCACACATTAACAATACACAGGCAAATGGCTGGCTATCGCTCTTTTACACAATGGAGCCTATGACAGCCCCGGGAAGCATGGGATTGTGGGAAGGGGGACTCACCTGTGTTGCCTGCCCATAGGCCTGGGAAGGCTGAGCTGAATAGGAGCCATACCTGCACAGAAAAGAGCCACACGCATTAAATTTCCAAACATCCTCTTTAACTGCTAGTGCAAAGGAACACAGATCCGCCATTACCATAAAAGGCATGGTAGGGTCCTAAGGCTGCAACAATTAATCTAGCCAATCAATTTGCATTTTGCCACAGTGATTAATCGCTATAAATTGGACCCAAATCGTGAACACAAAGGGTCAGTAAGCGCTGCTAACTGCATTGTGAAATAGGAACAGATGAGTATCTGCTGTAAATCTCACAGCACCACGCTGGCACTTCAATAAATTTCAGCGATGCAATCTAAAGTACTGTTAGAACAGAGCGAGCTGTGGACTGCAATGGCAAATTAAGCCCCAAAGAGGATCTTACTTTCCAATTAAATCCACCCACAACTTAACATATCAGGAAGTGCAGCTTCACCGGAATCTAATAACTCACCCCTGCTGGGCACTGGCCTGGTTGTAGGAGCTGTAATCTGTTAATGGAGAGAAACACAATTACACAACGAACACGGGTTCAGCTACGCTGCACATTCTCATCGAGCTACATTACCACAATAATAACGCATGTGTGTTACAGTACATGCCTTCACTGATCTGTCCACAAGGCATTACGGCTGATCAGTTTCCTGAACCAATGCAGTCAGGCTCCCTGTACAGACGGACACTTGCGACAGGTGCCAGGGGTAGGAGACTACGTGACTGGCAACTGGTGGCAAGAGCCCAGGAACCAGGGCCCACATGTCCCTTTTTAATCAGACTTTAAAGGAACAGCTTAGCGTGCACTATTTCACGTGTGGGACAGAGCAGCTTTATCGCCAGGCAACAAATTCCACGGCATTTGATTGGGCCCTGCCACGGTCTGCGCTGGACAATGCCAGCTTGTGCCATGTGCTGTGGGCGAGAAGAGCTCTCAGCCCAATGGGTAGCAGGCCTCACCAACAGGAAAGAGGAGCACGCACTTGTTTGCATTCGATAGCAGAGATTCTATAGTTGTTCTTCATTCGCAGTCAGTTTTCCCAGTTATTTCTCCCATAAATTAACACCTATGGCAATGTTACACCTGAGAACTTCATATTAAGGTGGAGCCACAAATTGTTCATTCCATAACATCCAACAAAGTAGGACGTAGCGATATCAGAAGAGACAAATCTAGCAGTAACCGGCGTGATTCACAGGCACATTAACTTGCTTATTTTTGTACTCAGGGGGAAACATTCCAATACGCTCTGACAGTACAAATACCCCATTAATTCTACCTGTAGGCATAATTCAATGTTCCACCTTAACTACGGCCTCAGCATGCAGTCAGAATTCATCAGGGGGATTACAGGAGACAATAACTCCCCTCAAGGGCATAACTGGTGAAAGGAAGGAGGGAGGGAGGGAGGGAGAGAACGAAACGGAATACCCTTCCTTTTAGCGGTCTGAGGAGATTAATTTACTACGGGGAAAATTAACAGCTGTGCGCAGAAATGTTTGCCATTTCCTAAGATTGCTGAACAATGCAGTATGTAAACAAGCCAGGCTACGATTGTACACGGGGGAAAACCAGAGGCACAATGTAGTGAAAGGACTGCCTTGTTAGAGTGAGAGCCTGTACCCCAATGCTAACACAGCTGGGGTTTCTACACTAAAACACAAAGGCCATTTTTACACCCCTAGAACTGATCCTGCTGTACAGTACCACATCTAGAACCAATGTGAAAATAAGATCTCAACACACAGGAAAAAAATCGAATCTGAAAGCTTTACTTAGTTTTACTCATAATGACACTCATTTACACAAATATGACTCGCACATTTAGCAAACCAATCATAGCAAGCCTTTTCACCCAGATGCAGTTTCACATTAACATCAACCAACTAACAATTAAAATGGCAAATCTAATAAGTTTTTTTTTTCTTGGCTTTTTTATTTGGCACATCGCACCCCACACTGCCCACCCCTTCTGCCCAAACTGAAAGCGTACACCTGTGTCTAACCAATTCCATAGCAACGCTACGCCAAGTGCTTAAAACATATCAAGGTCTGGAGGGTAGGCCTTCTGGTCTAATAATAACATGGCATTCTTTTGTTTAGAGTTATGCCAGCACAGCAAAAAAAAAAAAAAAGCCTACCAACTACAGCGGTTGCCACATTTCAACAAGGAAAATTAGATTGAAGTAGTCTGCTATCATTGACATAAGCATCAATTTATTTTGCTTTTTGTTTTTAGGTCAGGTGCAAATTTTTAAAAATCACACGTTATTCTCTCTGCACGCACGCACGTACGCACGCACGCACGCACGCACGCACGCACGCACACTCACACACACACACACACACACACACACACACACACAGACAGACACAGACAGACACGCACAAATGAAGGTCTTTTGCAATCCAGGACATATGCTTGTCCTTGTATAATCAAACATTAGTAAATCTGCTTGGCATTGTGCCTGGCACAGTGCATCAGTGTATTTTCCAGCTAGTTACGGACCTGAGCCAAACCAACATACTGTCGGCAGCTGGCCCTGACTCCACGCACGCGAGAGTGTACGCTATGTGGTTAGGTCTCAACAGAACCTTCTATATACATATTTATATGGGCTAATGGCTTATTGACAGATGTCATAATTGTTTACTTTGGCATTATTGTTATTCAAACAGATCATGCACATTAAGTATTCAGAGTTTAATTCAGCTGGCCTAACTATTTAGTTTGTAGTATTTTCTGTCATTATGAAATTAACACAAAGTTTTTGAAATTAAAGGGTATAACGTGACTAATATTTTTAGCGTTACATGATTGTAAATGAACGACAAACAGATTTGAGAATAATTTACGTGACTTTCCCCAAAACGTTTTGGATTTTATTTTTCACCCCCAACACTTTTCCAGGTCTGGAAAGAACAATTTTCAAACTCCATGACTTTTCCAGGTTTCTCCATGACCGTAAGAACCCTGACAAAGCACTACCCTGCATGTGTGAACCGTTTTGCACAATAGGAAGTTCTGCAAACCAAACAATCCTTAGAAAAGCGAATGCATTCCAACCATTGACCAGTGCTTTGAAAACAAAATAAAAATAGACGCCACACAGGGCCATTTCATTATTAAAGCTGGAATGCTGGAGACACGACAACCCTGCCTGACAACCGTAATAGACAAATACAGATAAACAACTCTAAAATGTCAAATTTCTGTGTCAGATAGCTAGATAGGCTATGCCTATTCAAAATAATAATAATAATAATAATAATAATAATAATAATAATAATAATAGTGCGAAATGTCGAAGTCACAGACAAGAAAATTGGATTTCGGCCTTTTTGGCAGGGAGCGACACAAATTCTTAAGTTATTATCAAATTTTGTGAGACCTAACTTATCCACCTCAGTTCTTAGTGAAGTTAAGGTTAAACTCGTTCTGCTGTTAACGTGCTACATGCTTTGCAACGCGCCAACAGCCATTTAGGCTACATGGACGTTACATACGAATGGCTTCCATATGGCAAACATCATTTGTATAATTTGTATAAATACAATACATCCTTATAGTGCGTGATGCACGACGAATCTCTCCGAATTATTGTTTCTCAGCCAGCTTGTTAATCACCTAGACTAGCTGTTTTAGTAAGTAACTCACTAACTAAAACAATAACAACTCACTAAGGCAAGTCCAGCGTAGACACAACGTGGTTTGCTATAAAACGTTACGAGAACGTTAGCCAGACAAAGACCACCTGCACCGCACTGAAAGACTGCAAACAATTCGCCATATGAGTGCCAAGATTATATTTGCCAAGTGTGCTGCGGTTAGTTCTCCAAAATCATATCTGCATCCACGCCAGTCAAGCGCCCAGAATCACAACACGTCGATAGCTTTGACTACTGCGATTAGCTGTCCATGTCACGGAGGAAATGGCTAGCTAACTGAATAAGCTTGATGCATACCCCAAATAAGTACATTCTTGCATTAGCTTTTCTAGGTGGTCATTATTAGCTAAACCAAAGCTATATTGAGCTATAAAAAATTATTCTAGCTCGCAAGCCAACGACGTATATCCGGCAGAAAACGCTAACGGTCAGCCGACTAACGATAGCTCGTTAGCTAGCTACGGGAACGTTAGATACAGCAGCTAGCTACCCCTTCCCCCAATTCAAACACATTTTTGCTAAACCACTTCGAACCGTAACACGAGTATAAAATTAGGATTTTGCAAGAAAGGAAACCATTACACAAAGACACATCTGAAATTTAGCTAGCTAGGTAACATTCAGTAAATTATAAAAAACGATTCCGCTCGCCCTCACCCGCTGCCGACGCCATTTCGTAAGTCCGAAGAGTTACCGACTTCAAAGAACGCATGCGCGAACTTGGACTCAGGGTCCTACCACTTTTTCAACGTGAAAAGTGTGCACATGATTTATCATTTTTTGTTTATAATTAACAAATATACGATAAAATAGTAATATAAAAAATGTGCAATTATACATGGATAACCAATATATAAGTGGCAAAAGTTTTAATTTCCCTCACAACTTTAAAATGAAACCGTCCTCTAAATGACGTCTCACAAAACAGGAAACGTATACAAGTGCACAACTAAAAGGGACGTTATCGATGTGGAATTTGCTACTAAGCCGGCCACTGAAAATACCAATACATAATTAAAATGTCCAGTTCAAAGAAGCCAGTGTCACAGAAAGCAAAACGGTATTTGAAGCTACGTTAGAGATAGAATTAGACCACTCTACTTCCAACCTGTGCATCGCTAGCTAGCAAGATAATTTTCGAGCTAGCAACACGTAAGCTACAACTATGGGTAGCTAACTTGCTAATTGACTCTTTTTTTGTAAAATAAAATTTTACACAAAGAAAGGAAGATACTAATTTTGCATCGATCCCTTACCAGACCTACTTTTGACAACTGGAGACTTGCGCCTGCACTTAACCTGACACTAATAGGAAGTGAAAACCCAAATGATCTGTGTTGACAGTCTCAGTTGTCGAAGTAGCCTGTTCACACAACTAAGGCACTTATTCGGCCAGTTGCATACCAAGGTAACGTTAACTGCATAGCTTCTGGTTTGCCAGACTAACTTGCGCTTCACAAGGAAGCAAGGCTTGACAGACTATGGGAAACATACTATAGGAGCCTATTATTCGCTCTTTTTTGAAATGCACGGTATTATAAGCTCTGAATGGTCTTGGGTTGGATCAAATCGCTCAGGCTTTCCACTTGGAGCAGCATTTTTATTAACCCTGGTGCTGTCAGTGTGGCTTGGAGGCATCCAAAACAATCTCTGTCTCGGTCCGGATGGATTGTTCCCTGGTCTTCAAGGTGAGTTTTTTTTTGGGGGGGGGGTATCGCATCTGGACAGTAATTAATTTACCTCTAAATTATAAGACGAATATGGAGCTCAACGAACGAAAACCAAAACTAGCAGCAATAACAAACCGTTGATGTTGATTTTATCTCTTGTCACAGTTCATCGCCTGGCTCCATCGCCTGGCTCTCCACGCCATCAGTCACGAGGAGCTGTTCTCCCTTGTCTACAGCGCCGCCCTGCTGGTGGTGCTAGGACAGAGCCAGGAGCGCCGGCTGGGCACAGCGGCATTCCTCGCCCTGTCCCTGTTCTCCATGGTTCTCCCGCCGCTGCTCTACGTCATCGTCCTCTCCCTGTTCGGTGGACAGTACGGCCGGATCTGCGGCTACTCTGCCGCGCACCTTACCATGTTCACAGCGCAGTGCGGTCGCCTAAAGCAGCGAAGGCTGCTTCGTTTCATACCTGCGTGGTCGCTGCCTTGGCTGCTCTTGCTTGTGAGCGCCGTGCTAATGTCCGACTCATCGATCCTGCTGCACCTATGCGCAATCTGCGTGGGACACTGTTGTATCCTTTCTCGGCAGTTCTCGCCTGGAAAATCTATCTATGTCACCTTTTACCCAAGTAAGAGTGCATTGTGTTTGACGCAATCTTTATCATTAATATAATGTCACCATCCCGACCTTAGCGTTTTGGCCCCAGACAGTCCAGCTGTGATTGGCCGGCTGCAGCGGGCAGAAAAGCTGGCAGTTTGGGGCGTCCTGCCTGCACGTGCGTTCATTTCCTCCTCTCCCCGGGACTGCTTACCGACCAGCATCGCCAGACAGAGGTGCCCATATGAAATACAACCACAAATCCAGCAAATGAGATTTAAAGTGTTGAAGATTTGTTGACAAATGAAATATATGCACTCCTGATGAATATTTAATGAACCAACAGAGGTGTACTGTAGCACTTGAGATGCAGGGTTTCAGTTTAGTTTTTTGCTTTGTTGCAGACCTGCTCCCTTCCGTGAGTCTCCGTCGACGGGACAGTCGGCCTCCTCACACAGACCTTACTGGGAAGTGTCGCATCCCGTTCCCCCTCAGCCCCGGCCGCCATCCCCTGCGTCCGATTGGCTGATGGAGGAGCCTGCCGCTGCCTCACAGCTTCAGCTATTGGACGAGGAGCTACTTAGGGCGGGAATATTGGCGTCCCTGCAGGACACTCCTGAAGGGCCTGGGGACAAGGTGGAGGTGCCCAAGTCTTCGGTGTCTTCCTTACGGTCAGTACTACCTGAGGCCTTGGGCCTCCCCCTCCCCTGCACATAACAGAACCCTGATGGGAATCACATTAAGAAATGTAATATTTGATCACATTTTATTTTAATATTTGCTCACTTTTTAATTTAAGGTAAGCTTCTAATGAAAAGCAAATGTTGTCATGGAGGTTTTTTTTTGTTGCCATGCACACTGAACTCTTACCGGTTCTTACATAAATATGGTTAGGCATGAAAGCATATTTGAGCTCTCAAGGGTGGTCTAATTAGTACTGTGTATTAGACATGGACTTAAAACCACACAATCCCCGTGTGGCCTTGTTAAAAATGTGTAAAGCCTGTCACAGGTCACTGTGCTTCTCCCACTCGCTCTGTTAATGAGATTTGTCAGGTTTTACTTCAGGTTGCCTGAAACTTGTATTTTGTAGTTTTGTAATCTTCCGTTTAAAAAAATGTATTATTGGCTACATATTTATGATATTTAATGTGTGAGAAAGGTATTCTGATTTGTTTCTGCTCAGGCTGCAGCAGCTGGAGAAAATGGGATTCCCCACGGAGAAAGCAGTGGTTGCGCTCGCAGCCACTGGAAAGCTAGATGGCGCCATTTCCCTGCTGATCGACGACAGGATTGGGCAGGAGGCCGTGGTCACCTCCAAAGGGAAGAGCCAGTCATGACCCAACGATGCCTGAGCAGGGTTTTCGGATCACTCTGCGATTGATGGGAGGGCCTTGCCACCGGTGAATACTTTGAATGCAAAAGACAGACCGGAAAGTTGTTGTTTTTTTTGTTTTTTTTGTTTTTTTTGCACACTGGAGCCAAATTCAACGTTGCGTGAGCCCAGAGGGAAATGACATCATCGGGTAAAGCCGAATTTGGTGCCGCGACGCATTACAATGTTGAGACACAGGCAGTTGAAAGCACAGGGAGGGGTCCCTGCGGTAAGGAAGGGTATCGTCTCAGCGAACTTAAGCAGAACTCAGTGTGTCACATTGCATCAGGTCAGCTTGGGGTGTGGATGCCAACACAACTTTGTTTTCAAGCACCAGAAAACAAGAAGAGCGTCCACTCCCCAGTAAATAAGCATTTACAGATGTGCTGTATTCAAGTGATTATTTGGCATTTGTGTTTCAGTCTTAACCAATGCAGTGTGCCCTTTAGCCAAGTGAAGTGAATTAAAAAAAAAAAAAGACTCTTTTCTCATTCCCATATTGTCTATGAAACTGTGGCTTAATACCACTCAATCACAGGCAATTATATTGTTTATACCCTGGAAACTATGAATGTACTTTGTGTCAATGTCAATAAAAATACATATTTTGAATTCTGAAATAAGTAAAATACTAGGTGTTTTACATTGTGTATCCAAACTCTTTTTGCCTATGAGAATGATTTAGAGAACGGCAAATTTGGATTATGGATTTAGTAAACATGGGTTGTTTTTTACCCCCACGTACCTACTATGCAATTCAGTACAGATCAGTTGCTGGTGGCTACAATTGTTCTCTGTTGCTGCCAGTCCTTAACTGTCCAAACTCTCACTTATGGGAGGAAGCAAATGAGATGTCTTGTCATGTAAAAAAAAAAAGGGAAAACAGTTCTTTATTTACCAACGATCTGGAAGATTCGCAAAGCACGACAACAGACGCTTGCAAACAGAAGTAAAACATGAATACATGAGACATTACGTAAATCGCTTTTACGACAAGCAAAAAGCGGCTGCTAATGATTATCTTAAATAATTCACATAACAATACAATATTTTTGTAATAAGAGAAAGGACAATTGAAAAAGGTTTTACTTCTGGAGAGTATTTGTATCTATAATATATATAACTGTAATAGTGGTACAAAGTTACACCGAAGGAAAGGAGTTCAAGTTTTACTCCTCGCTGACGCTGGTTTGTTTGCGACTGCAGTGCTGCAGGATGTCCCGGATGGAGCCAGGCGTTCTGCTGAAATCCCACCGCAGTTTGGTTTTATTCTCGGGGAGACTGTGTGTGTGTGTGTGTGTGTACGTGTTTGTAAGGGTGTGTGTGTGTGTGTGTGTTTGTAAGGGTGTGTGTGTGTGTGTGTGTGTGTGTGTGTACGTGTTTGTAAGGGTGTGTGTGTCAGTGAGAGAGAGAGTGTATGTGTGCATGTTTCTAAGAGTGTATGTGTTTGTGTGTGTGTGTTTGTAAGGGTGTGTGTTTGTATTTACAGCATGTGTGTGTGTATGTACAGTGTATGTGTTTGTTTTGCCTGTAAGGGTGTGTGTGTGTCCATGTACAGTATATGTGTTTGTTTTGTCTGTAAGGATGTGTGTGTGTACAGTATGTTTTTGTTTTGTCTGTACGGGTGTTTGTGTGTGTGTATGTACAGTGTATGTGTTTGTTTTGCCTGTAAGGGTGTGTGTGCGTGCATGTACAGTGTATGTGCTTATTTTGTTTGTAAGGATGTGTGTGTGTGTACAGTATGTTTTTGTTTTGTCTGTACGGGTGTGTGTGTGTTTTGTCTGTGCGGGTGTGTGTGTGTGTGTGTTTGTATGGGAGTATGTGCGTGCATACCCTCCCAGTGCACAGCCTCTCCCAGTTCAGCCCCCGGTCGTGCAGCAGGGGGCGCTGTTGAGGCCTTCAGTGTGGAGCAGCTGCAGGTGTAAACAGCCTGTGCAGAGTGCACGACTCCTGCGCAAACGGGACAGAGGAAGAGAGAACGGAAGCACCCAAAATCATTTTAGCCCCCCCTGCCCCGGGGCAGAGGGTGAAGCTAACCAGGTTAGCATGCGGGGGGGGGCAGGACTCAGGCTAACGGTAGCGCACGTGAGTTTCACGCGAGAAAGCACTCCTGCCCTCCTCCCACTGGGAAGATGTCCCTTCCATTGCAGTCTAAAGCAGGGGGGTGGGGGAGTATTAAAAATTAAACAAAAGTATAAAACAGTAAGGAGGTCTAGTGTTATTTCCTGCGGACTCTCCTTATTCAATTCATTTAAATAGACAATAAACTCTGAGATTCCTGTCAAGACCCAACATGGCCACTCCAAGCACATTTCAATTTTTACTTGTAGTATTATTATTTTTTTTCTTTTTAATTGAGTCTTGTGTCCCCTTTATTGTCCTTGGATTGTTTACAGTTTAAAAGCACCATTATTTTAGCAGTCATTTTCTTTTCCTTTATTCCCATGTTCTGTTTATTTTTTTTTCCTCAGCCATTCAAAACTCCTCTTGTTGTTGCTCTGGGAGTTTTTCAGGACGGTTACACAAAAGACAAATAGCCCCATTATGGTGGCGGAGGAGGGCCAGAGGGGGGATGGTTTTAAGGGAATGTGGGGGGAGGGGGGTGGGGGCTGAGGCTAAAGGGGGGGGGGTGAGCAGTCTCCAGAGCACCTGTGTGTCTTCCCTGAGGTGACCCCCTCTTGTTTGGCGGTAGGGCAGTCCCCGCTAGGTTCCTGTTGCCGTGGGGCGGGGCTTAACTACCGGTGTCTGGATCAGTGGGTGGATGTCAGAATCTGTGGGGTGGGGGTGGGGGGAGTGTCTGCTTCTGTTGCCCCACCCCCACCCCCACTTAGGACGTTGCTCTCAGAGCTCTGGTTGGATTTTGGGCTACTTTCCCAGCTCCTTGGCATCGCGGCTGAGCGGGAGGGTCGCCCGGGGTGGGGGCACGCCCGCCCGCTTGTCCCGGTAGTACCCGGGAGGCGTGGTGCCGTACGGCCCGTCCCCCGAGCCGATTTCGGGGTCCGTCTCTGTTGGAGAGAGAGGAAGAGGAGGAGAGGTGGGGCTGTGCTGGAGCCGCCAAAACCCGGAGCAGAGGGACCGGGAAGAGAGCGACGCGGCGGGTCCCGGCCGCCAGAACGTCCCCGCCCCCCCCCCCGAACCCGCGCGACTCTCCGACAATACCGCCAAAACACGGCCGCGCCACACCCCCAAACTGCTGGCAGACCACCACCAAAAAAAACCCGTTTCACTGTTCAGCTGTTTCTCCTCTTCTCCATCTGAGCCCCCCGGGCTAACCGCTCGACAGCATTCAGCTCAGAAATAAGACGCCTCCCAGCTATTTCCACAGTTAACCACGGAAAACCTGGGTCAGGTACTTCAACGTATGATGCTGGGAACAGCTGAACAACTCATGCAGATCCCTGAGGATTTTTAACAAAGTAATTCACTAACTAGAAAGGACGCAATCATATGTTAATCTGTCCATCCATCCATACATCCACTATCTAACCCGCTTGTTCCTGGTTGAGGGGGGGGGGGGGGGGATGCTGGAACATATCCCAGCATGCATGAGAAACAGGTTGGCACACAACACACACCATTCACACACACACTCATACCTATCAGCAAATCAGAGCGTCCAATTACCTACCTGCCGAGCCTGCATGTCTTTGGACAGTGGGGGGAAACCCACACAGACACGGGGGAGAACATGCAGACTCCACACAGAAAGGCCCCAGGAGGGATTACAGTATTTGATTCAGATCTGCAGCAGGCTAGCCTTGGGGCGGCGGCCTGGTCTGACTCGGGTGGCGAGTGGGAGGCGCAGGACAGAGCGGGACCTGTGGGGTGGGGTGGGGTGGGGTGGGGGGGGGGCAGGGGGGTGGGGGGGTTACCTGGCCAGATGATGGCCTCCAGCAGAGTCACTCTGCGCGTCAGAAGCTCGAGGTCGGCCTGCATGTCGCGGAACATCTGCAAGCTAACGCCCTATCGGAGATCGAGAAGAGTGACACGGGGGGATTGGGAGGGAGGGAGGGAGGGGCCCTGGTCCTAGGGCCGCCCGGCGCCGTCCACACCCCCCTGCCCCTGCCCGTAGGGGGGAAAGGGGGGGCCAAAAAAACCCCCCGCCCCGCCTGACCCCTGCCTAAACCTGAAGGCTGCCCCCCTCCTACTCACCATGAATACCGATCATAGTCTCGAGGATTAAAACCCTCTCGGCTAAGATCTTCAGCGCCTCTCGGATTTGGTGTATCCCGTCCCCCTGTGAAAATAGATACAGCCGTCAAGGTATGGGGCGCAGCCAAACAAGCGCTCGCCAAGGTGCACCCCCCCTCTCTCTCTCTCTCTCCCCTCCGGCAGTTAGAGGGTTAAAAACCGGTCACCCCCCCCCCAGACCCCCCCAAACCCCCACCCCTGGCTAACCCTCCCCCCCCCCATCTCTCTGGCCATGCTGCAAGACCAGGCAAACTGCAAACGACATGCACGTCACAGACCGCTCGAGACTCACAGAGGAGGAAGACGGCACTGAAACTAAACGAGATTAGTCTTCATCAGAGCAACGGCCTTCACTTCCCAAAGGGCTCAGTCACTCACAGAGAGCATTCCACTGCACAGAAACATGCTGATTACAGTTGCGTCGATGGAAAACCAGTGTGACAGAGAGTGGCACTCCACCTGTTCAAATATAATTACTTTCTTCTAATCTTACAAACTATTCCTTTTGGGCTCAGTTGGAAAAAAAAGAAATGTTTTAAAATGTCGCTACGTGAGCATCATTCAGACACGTCGACCAGTCAGTACCATGATCAGAGAGGTTAATGATGAGAACGCAGAAGATATCTGCTAATATCTGTGACTGGGTCCCTGACCCCCACTTTGAAACAGAACGGCTAGCCAGTCTAAATCAATCAGTCATGGGTATCATCCCCGAGTCTCCAATTCTTCTCCACTGAAGTTCTGATGCTCCCCACAAGCACAGAAGTTAGTAACAGGATTAGGATTTGTGAGAGTTTGGGGGAGGGGGGCTGTTAGGTTGTTTCATGTTGAGTATCAGAACTTGCAGGAGACTTAGGTGAAAATCAAGGGATTTTTACCCCCCCCCCCCAGTGGTATCTGTGTTTCAGTTCATTTTCCAACTTCCGTTGGCCATTTCAAAGTGTAACCAGGATGCTTGTGGACCTTGAAGTCCACGCTGTGTGTCTGAGTCTAGCAGGCCAGGGGCCCCCATACAGTGTGAAGAAAGGGGAGGTTTTTCCTGGTCTTCTGAAGAAGACAGCGAGACAGAGAGGAAATGGCAGGAAAGGAGCTGTTCACAGAGATAACAGGACAAGCGAGACCATTCTGGATAATTTCAGATTTTAAATGTTTGTACATAATCTTAATGTTTTATCTTTGTTGGCGACGGGCTTTATTGACCAATGACAGTCTTTAAAATCACACTGTCCGGTTTATCTCTGTAATCAACGCGAAGGCAGGGTGAGTTTGCAGCAAAGAACATTCCCAGCAGCACACTGGCTTACAATGGAACCATGCAGCCATGCATTGTGGGACACTGGAGGATAGCTGTATCCATTACACATATCCCTCCCCCCCCACCCTACTCCTGATCCCACCACCAAACCCGCCACCACTGTTCCCACAGTAAATAAACATGAAGCATCTGGCATATACGTTCCACCACATGGAATTGGTGGAGAAATGCGGGCGTTTGTAACAATCGAAATCTGGTGGTTCCAAACGTGCAGAGGTAATCCCAACTTCTTCCAGTGGGTGGCGCCACTTCCTCCACCCATGTCTTTTCAAATTAACACTAGCACTGTGCATATGCACCACTGACCTAATGCACCAACTAAATAGGAAACTAACCAGCCTGTTCTATTTTGAAAAATAACAGCACAGTCAGGGTAGAGAAGTTTCCGTGTTTTGTGCGGAAATACTTGGTTGAAACCACCCACTCACTTGTTCCTTTTTTTAAACTACCAGCAGAAGACTATGAATGTACAGTATGCAAGTTCACACGCACGTAGGTGTGTATGAATGTGTGTGGAAGTATATGCCAAGTGCGCAGGCTTAGAATGTGACTGTGAATGGTAGCCATGGAGACAGCTGCTTGCAGAGGGAGGAGCTTAGGGGTCAGACAGGACAGTTGGTTTTTTTTTGTTGTTTTTTTTTAGGGCAGCAGTCGACAGGGGCCCTCAGGACCAGCAATCACCACATGAACAGCGACACAGTACACCAGCAAACATTCACACACGTGGAAACCTCAACATCCGGACATCGTCATGTAGCTGATTTCATGCACACACAAAACAATAACTCAAGAGTACTGTCAATGCGTTCTGCACAGAAAATCACTTAATACATAACACAAATTTAGCCTTTTTTTTTTTTGGAAAACACACAACAGACAATGGTGGAGTTTCCAGGGGAGATTTTAAGCCTACAATGCGCCTGCACGTTAGTGTATATATACACATATATAAAGATATACTTTTAAAAACTTCTAAATATTTTGGCTGACATATTATCAAGCCAATGCCAATTATAACCTACACAGGCTTGGACAGGCTTGAGCCTTTAATGTTTCCAATGAATGCTCCCCAAATGGCATCTACACCAGCATGATCTCTACATGAGCACTTTACACACAATGAAAGTGGACACTAGACAGACGGACATTGAACAGACAGACGCTGGACAACACAGACACGACGACAGTCAAGAAGAGTCATTAGCACTGAAATTCCCTTACGTCCAATATTTTCTTAGCATATGAGAAAGAAGCAAAACAAAAAAAAAGCAATAAATACAACAGAACAACAACAAAAGAGGTATTCTACACTGATCAGGTAGTTTGAGAACATTTAAAAACTGCGCAGGATTCCTTTTATTCCCCCCAGTTTTTCATCCTTTTATTTGTTCAGCAGTGTGACATCACAGAGGAGACTGTGATGTCACAGTCAGTGACACGCTGACAGAACGGAACCCTGCGGTCCTGCTTTCGGCAGGCTTACCGGCAGTCCTTTCTCCCCCGGCTCGCCCTTCGGTCCCGGTGCACCCTGGGAAATAAACACAGAGTGATTTCAGATGAAAGCTACGCAATGCGCGGGGACTGAGACCGGCTCGGGGGGGCTATTGGGAGGGGGGGGGGGGGGCTGTCGAATACACACTTTTGTTGTAAAACAAACTTATTTTGACAGCAGAATCATAGGCACTGCCGCGAACGCAGCAGATTTGGACAATTGGACCCAAACGGACTTAAAATCAAATCTTGACATTTCCCCCCCCCCATCTCCGCCCCCCGGGTACTAGTTCTGACGCAATGAATTCCGGAATGTACTGCAGTCCTGACTGTGCCTGGGCCGAGAGTCCCATGGCTGTTGGCCGTGTCATCACCCACAGAAAGGGGGGTTCCCATTGGTGGAGAACCACCACCACCACTACCCCAATTGCACAACAGCGGTTCCTCTGGTCATTTGGGGTGCTTACCGACTCGCCTCTGAACCCCCGTTCCCCTGGATACCCCAGAGGACCCTGCAAAGTCAAAGCGGAGATTTAGGGAAGTTTTCGGGTTCTGGAACACAGGGGTGCTGACTGTGATCCCGCCAAAAAAATACCTACCCTCTCCCCTCGCTCCCCCTTGGGGCCCGCGGGACCCCGAACCCCAGGGACCCCGGGCTTGCCCTGCAGGGAGAGACACAAAAAGTGCGTACAGTCGTTACGGGACGTCCCATAACTATAAATGTCACGAAGACTAAAAATCCCACGTTCACATCGTGCTTCCTGTCTGCTGCCCACAGGCCCCTCCTTTCTCATCGGCTAGCCCCTCCCACCACACGCCCCGCCCACCGTCCCGACCCCACTCACGT
>CM077293.1:3422901-3429898 GCA_039654925.1 Anguilla pacifica
CCGGAAGCCCGCGTGGACCCAGGGGGCCTATGGGAGAGAATCGTCAGCGGGATCATCAACACCCCAAGGCCCGCGTGTCACACATTACAACCGATGTTTACAAACTAAAACAAACAAAAAAAACCGACATCTGAGAGTGGCATTGCTGGTGGCTAAACAATGAGAAAATAGTAATGGATATCAGGGCAAATGTGGCAGTTGTACGAATGCTCGTTCACCCTGGCAAGAACGAAGAGGCTTATCTGATTCCATACGCACTGCTACTTTCAGACTGATGGTCGGAGGGGACGGCTCGACTGACTGGATGAGAGGAAGGCTCGGGCTGAACGGAGGAGACCAAGTCTCAGGTTTCACGCTACGCGGCGTGCCAGACTTCACCCAGGCAGAGATGGGAAACCGGGAGGAGGTGGGGAGGCTCCCAAATATCGCCAGTAATAATAATAACTTTATTTATGTAGCGCTTTTCAGAACATGGTGCTAGAAGCGCCTTCCAAAACAACACGCAGGATAAAATAAACCAAAGTAACACACGAAGGTAAAAATTAGACCAACAAAACACAGAGAAGAGAACATGCCAGGGGAATAATCAGCAGAGACAGACAGAGAAAGAGAGAGAGCGAGTGAAAGAGACAGAGAGAGAGCGAGAAAGAGAGAGGGAGCGAGAGAGACCCATAGAGAAAGAGAGAGTGAAAGAGAGAGGGAGCGAGAGAGACCCATAGAGAAAGAGAGTGAAAGAGAGAGGGAGCGAGAGAGACCCATAGAGAAAGAGAGAGTGAAAGAGAGAGGGAGCGAGAGAGACCCATAGAGAAAGAGAGAGTGAAAGAGAGAGGGAGCGAGAGAGACCCGTAGAGGAAGAGAGCGCTAACAGAGCACAGGGTATCCGGTTTCATTTTTTGGCAGTCCTCTGGGTCAGGCCAATATCAACGGGGTGTAAGGGGAGGGGGGGGGCAGTGACTCTGCTCTGCTGTGATTAACAGGAGGAGCGGATTTAAAGGCCATTCAGTCCCAGTGAAAGGGAGAAGCGGGGAGAACTCAAACAAACACAGTTCAGTGGCGAGCGGGGTATTAGCGGCGCCCGTGGGGAGTAAATTAAGAGCAGCCCCGCATCCTCCGCGCGACAGGAGGACTGATTTATGAGTGCGGGGGGGCGCGGGGGGGGGGGGCACTCACACAAGCTGCCCCCGCCAGCTCACTTGTAGGAACCGTCGGTTTGTAACCCCAAACCCAAACCCTAATTTCACTTAGGGAACCTCACAGAGCCCCACAGTCGGGTGGGGGTTTGGGGGGGGGACGGGGGCGGGGGGGACGGGGGGGGGGGTTCAGCTGGGACGGGGCGGAGGATCAAGCCCCAAACAGACTGCTTCACCCCTCGGCTGCCCCCAACCCAAACTCATGACATCACTGTTTGCTCTCGTCTGGAGTAATGTTAGGCAGAGCACATCTCTCCCACAATGCATCTCTGTCCGGCTCTCCCTCACGCCGAACTTCCAACAGCGATCCGGAGGAGGGGCGTGAACTACCCAAATAACGTCCAATCACAAGCTGGATTTCCTTCCCTGTCTAAAGCCTTCTCAGGGACTACAGATGAAATGGTTTTTTTCCATGGCTGGATCTGGCACTCTCACATAAACGTTTGCGTTGGAAACGTTGACCAGTGTCCCTGTAAATAAATAACACATTCAGCGAAATGTGCGTCCACGATACTACAAGTGTCTTTTTGCGCCAACTTGATTCCATAATGCTGTTGTGTACTGGCTGGACATCCCATTGCCCTTGACCTTTGACCCCGTGTCTCCAGGGCGACAGTGTATTTTTACTCCAGCTGGCGGTCAGGTGATGCGGGGGGGGCAGGAAGTGGGGGCCCTGGGGCAGATGCCGGGCGGAGTGCGGGGCAGAAGCCGGGGGGGGGGGAGACTCCCGGTTTCCTCGCTCAGGAAACACATGTCCCGTCCCTCGGCTGACTCAGGGGAAACGACGCTACCCGGGAACGATCTCCCGGCACTTCCCAGAACTCCGGCCGGCATTCCCCCGGAATGTCTGGGCCCTAAAAAAAGGGACTCCCGTGCCTTTATGAGTTTCCTTTTCGGGCCAAACGTCCGTTTATGTTACCCCCTCACCCTTACTCAAAACTGTTTGGTGGGATATTTGGCCGCATAAAATGGAACAGGCTTGACTTCAGCTTCAGGATACGGCTTATTGCATGTTTCTAAAAGACTTATTTTTTTTGTTCTGTTACAAGAATAAAAAACAGGATCAGCTGGGGAAATTCACCTAGGGGTATGCGGTCCACTCCGTGAGTAGACATGCAAGAACAGATTTTTTTTGGGGGGGAGGGGGGTTCTGCAAAAAAGCTGTGTACATATGGAAGAAATAAGAGCCCAGGGCCATATATATACCTGGCCCATGTTCGTTTCAGACTGCAGTCACATGACCATTCCCAGAAAGTGGTTCCAATTTACTTTGCCCTAAATCTCCCTTATGGAGCGGCAGAAACAGAGCAAGGGTCAAAGGTCAGAGGGGGTCACGCCACGTTCTGTTACAATGGGGTACGAGCAATAAGGTGTAAGTTCTGACGGCTTGGGATTGTTTTTTTTAGGGTGTGGGACGGGGGGTGGGGGATGTATTTTCTCCAGGTTAGCATTCAAAGTTGAAAATTGAAGGTGACAACCACTGACCCCCCTTTCCTATTATAGGGGCCCCTCGGGGCGGGGTTTGAAACCGGGCCGCATCTTTCCGTTGGCCCGTCCCGAGGGGAAGCGCATGTGTGTGCGCGAGCGGCTCGTTTCCATGGCGCGCGACCATGCCAACTGGCAGAGTCTCGTTTGCAGACTCTCAGAAACAGGATGCAATGACTCAGTCTCCGGTGAAAACGTTCGGAGCCGTCCGTCCCCCCCCCCCCGTCCGGGCGGGGGACAGAGAGGTTTGGGGTGATAACGGGACGTGACTCAGGGGGGGTTTCAGTCTGGGGCTCAGGCAGGCGGAGCTAAAATCAGCAGCAATGAAAATGCAGAGCGCTGATTGGGGGAGACGTGAATCAGCGGTAATGAAAATGCAGAGCGCTGATTGGAGGAGACGTGAATCAGCGGTAATGAAAATGCTGAGCTCTGATTGGAGGAGACGTGAATCAGCGGTAATGAAAATGCTGAGCTCTGATTGGCCGCTTCTTTACCTGCCGGGCCGGGGGTCCCTCTTTGTCCGGGGGCCCCCGAGGGGCCTCTCGACCCGGGGTCCCCCCTGGGGCCGCTGGGTCCCGGGAGGCCCCTGGACCCCGACTTTCCTGGGAAGAGAGCACAACCTGGTAACTCCCCACGTCCCACAACAAATAAATACAAATAAGTCATATATTTTAAAATATATTACTCATAACAACATACAGAGAAGGCATATATTAGGAACATCTCAAAAAGTGTGGAAATAGTATATTTACAGAACATAAATCATAAGAAAGATACACAAGGAAAATACAAATTGAATTATAAGTTTCATTGTTATTTATATGTATGTCATATATGTGTAATAAGATATTGACACATTCATGCAATAAATGTTCTGAAATTAAACAGAATATAAAGTCATACACATCTCTTAAGAAGTACATACAGTGCGACTTGTAAGTATTTGAACAGTGCCAGTCACAAAGCAGGTCAGCGCCTCCAGTCAAAACCCCCGCCACCCCCCCCATCCCACCACAAACTCACCTTCAGGCCCGGGGCTGCCGTCCCTCCCCCTTTCACCCTGAGGACCTGGGTAAGAAATGAGCGGATTTAGGAAGCTGGATCTGGGTCCCAGTCGGTTTGCCCAGACACAGAGCAATAGGTGCAGGTAAAGCTCATAGAGAAAAAGCTTCCCTGTTTTTTCCAGATCCTGTATTCAGAATCAGGCTGCAGAATGGTTTGATAAGGAGGCCACATCTGTTCTGAATTTCTCCCTTCAGGACAGCATCCATCTCCAGGATGTCATGTGCGCAGGCGTGGAGCACACGGCCGTACAGTGCCTCCTCTGGAGTGCAGAACCACACTGATAACTGGGGGGGTTAACTGGTATTTCGAAATTCGGAAAAAGTTAATTGGGCGAAAAAAACACATTGGCCCCGATTTGCTTGCCGTTTTGGAGAGGTCACAATAACGCAACCCTAAATGGCCTGACAGCAAAGACTGGGGGTTTCACAACGGTTACCAAACAGGCCAGTGACCGATTTAGGGACAAATTCCCCAAATATTTCACGGCTTACAACATCCCTGCTGTCTGGATGCCCCAGTGCCCCCATTCTTGCCCTCTGTGTGCTCGGCCTCCGTATGTAAACCTTCCCACGTTGTCTCCCCCCCGCCCCCCCCCCCTCCCCAGTGTCCCACCCCCGATTCACCCCCCGCCCCTCGGACCCCTGTCAGGGCTCGGCCGAGCCACGCGCCGCTCATCTCCGTGAAGAGAACCTCTGGTGCGCGAGCGGCTTGTTTCCATGGCGATATCAGCTGACAAAGACATCATCCGCGGTCCGAAACCCGACCCGGGAAGCCCACCAGCCTCGCTTCTCTTCCCCCAGCTACACGATGAAACCCCCCACCACACACACACACACACACACACACACAGACGCACAGACGCGCGCACACACACACACACACAGGCGCACTGACGCACACACACACACACACAGACGTGCACACACACACACACACACACACACACACACAGACGCACAGACGCGCGCACACACACACACACACAGGCGCACTGACGCACACACACACACACACAGACGTGCACACACACACACACACACACACACACACACAGACGCACACCGCGAACCTCCACTAATGCACACACCAGCAGTCACGCAGCTTGCGCATTTAAAAAAAAAAAAAAAAAGGTTATTTTATTATATCTTGTGTATGCATGGCAACCCCAGACACAGTTAGCGTGCTAGCCTCCTCCTTCCGCTAATCCTTCACACGTTCTGCGTGAAATTGGATGTGATAAGATGTGCTACTGGAAGCCCCTGAACACAAAAGCAGAGGGTGCTAATTTTAGCTAAAGCTTGGACTGCGCTCAGCATCGGGGAAGCAAGTCTTCCGTGCCGAGAAGTGGACACTTCCCAGAGAACACACACACCTCCGCCGGTCTGCCAGCCGGGCAGGAGAGAGGATTAGAAGTGATGGAGAATAAGGACAGACTGAGAGAAGGGCAGGGAGGCGATTAGCCATTAGCACAGGCATCAGTTTGACAGTGAGAACACAGGGAGAAATATGGAGGCCTGAGGACGCTTGATGTGCAAACAGCTGTCCACATTCACCCTTAAAAATTACGCACTGGCAAGTATTGACTTTGAACCTGCAGTGAATTTTCCTTGAGTGGGATATGCAGATAAACTATATTTACCCATAGGGCCCTGGGCTCCGGGCGCACCCTTGGCGGGCACTGCTCCCAATAACCGCCCCGTAGTTCCACCGTCGCCCTGCAGGTGGCGATGAGATGTCGAGGCAGGAGCGGTGAGGAGCTGGACCTGGGGGAACCGAAAGCAGCTCTGATGAGAGGCTGGACGTTTCAGCGATGAAACGATGATACCGAGAAAAGGAGGCCTCGCACTCAGGGTCATAAAAAGCCGAAACGGAGCGCATCTCCGCTGCCTGGCGCGGGAGGCTCCTTCAGTGAGGGTGGGGGAGGGGGGGGGGGGGGGGGGGTCTAGACGTGGCACGGCGCCAAAAGTACGAGAAGATGATGGAGCACCTTCACCTCGAGTGAGCTCAGCCTGTTCGTCAGCTCGGCGATCCGACTGCAGTTCAGACAGGCTGCAGAGACGAAGGAAGAGAGAGAACGTTTGAGAACCGGCAGGGTGAAGCATCGGAGCAGCAGAGGACTGTGGGTAAAATGGCGGCGGGACTCACCGGAGAGCTGTTCCGCGGGGCGGGTTGCCGGGCGACGCAGGGTGGCCTGCTTCCTCACTGCCTCCTGGGCCACAAGATGGCCGCTCGCGTCTGAGGGGGAAGAGGATGAGAGAAATCAGTGACGGGACCGAACCCACCAGGGTTGATGGTTTTTTTACCCACAATGCACCACGTCAGTTACGCTTTGCGGCCACAACAGAGTGAGTGAGCTGCAGAGGTGAATGGAGGCCATGGTGGAACAGGAACACCTCAGTTTTATTAAAAACTGCAGACGAGACAAAGCGAGCCCTCCCACAGTCTCTTTCATTCGTTCCACTGCTTTGGATGCACTGGGGGGGGGGGGGGGGGGCAGTGCAGCGGGGGGGGGGGGGGGGGTTGTTATACAGTGTTTTTCATCAACATTATTCAAACAATTCTGTGCTTGATTTTTATTTTTGGTGTCAAGTTGTTGTTCTTCATTTCCTTGTTCCTGGCAGAGTTCGAAGCCCAGACAATCAAACCCCCCCCCCCCCACCCTGACCCCCCCGGGAGCCCCCATCCACTGGGTGAGGGGCCTCACTGCCAGGTAACCACACAGGGCGACAATCTGCAGGCCAGGGGCACGGGCGAGGGAGTAGATGAGGAAGAGAGGGAGGGAGAGAGACTGAGAGCGAGAGGAAGAGAGAAAGGGAGAGACAGAGAGAGTGAGAAAGAGATGGAGAAAGTGTTTAAGACAGAGAGGGAGAAAGACATGGAGAGAGAGTGAGAAAGAGATGGAGAGAGAGAGGGAGGGAGAAAGAGAGAGAGAGGAGGAGAGAGAGATGGCGCCAATGCTTCTTCTCTTACCCATATGAATCACACAGTACGTTCTCCTTTTAGTCACGCCTCATTCTTATTCTCTAAAGGCTCTGTTTGGATCGAATTTGACTGAAACGATAGAAGACGGCTTTCATTTCGAGGTGATCTTCTTTTTTTAAAAAAAACAAAAACGGTATAAATTTGATGCCTGGCCGAGGAAGCAGAGGAGAGGAGAGGAGAGGAGAGGTGGGGAGAGGGGAGGGAAGGAGAGGAGAGGAGAGAAGACAATGGCTCCCTTGTGCTGCAGAGCGGGCTGGACCGCGTGTTTCCCGGCC